>JAJLWI010000014.1:171471-221338 GCA_030674215.1 Kodamaea nitidulidarum | reverse complement strand
TATACATTTAAACTCCGATGTACGTAATCTTTACACCATCTGTATAGACAATGGATACAATGATTCACTTTAAATACATACTAATCTGCCTACCTTCGAATACTTTCTAGATGTGTATAACGTCTTACTTCAATATGAGAGATTCATAAATATGGATGCCAATAAAATTGAAAACGAGTTAACAGATCTACTTCACAACGAATCCGTATGCAATGTATACATCTAGTAACTCTCTTAATATACCCCAAGTTTCCCGTATCTTCTTGCTCTTTATACCATTCGTGCTTCTCAATTCTCTGCCACTCTGCGCCCATTCTTTTTTGTGACCAAGATTTTTAATATTTTTCGTTAGTCGCTGCGCTTCTTACTGAGCCTGACCTACCCGGGACTCATCTACTACGGTAGGTAGATACGGTTCGCCGTTTCTACATGTCCAGCTTCACTAGTGGCACATGATAGTTTTGACGAGGGTTTACCCCCACAGTACTATTACTGCGGTAATGGGAACTGTTGGCTCGGACAGATATAGCCTAGCTATATCTGCTCTGATCGTTGAGACTGCTGTTAGGGAGTGGGTACGGTCAGTCCTCACTAAGAATGCGTGCAACCAGCCGAATCGAATCCAAAGTACCAGTTTTAGGATGGGACTTATTCATTACGAAGTCAGGGTCTACAAGCTTCTGTTGTTTCTATATCACATGCTGGTTCCCTTGCTCGCCCCGCAAGGTGGACTTTAGCTCTCTATGGGCTTGCCACACATCGCCCACCACACATTTATGTGTGGGTGTGGAGCATAGTGATTTAGTTCAACATGAAGTATGTGGATCTGGTTGGCCGTGGTGAGTATTTCTTCGTCCTAGGCTGTGTACATGGGAGGAGGCGTGTATCACCAGTGTTTGGGTTGGATGATGCGAGTTGCGAGCTGTTTTATAAACAGCACATCTAAGATGTGCTGTTGGAGTTGCTTAATGGTTTTTTGTACAGGAAAGAAGTGCAAAAGTTGGCTGCTGATTAGGTATTAAGCTGGGCGAGTTGCCAACCTAAATAGTCATGAAAATGGCTGCGAAAAAGAAGAAGTGTGCACAAAGCGCACTTTTTGGAGAGTGTCATTTTGACAAACATTCGAGCTGTGTGATATACTGACACTTTTTAGGTTTCGAGGAACTCGTTTCTCTGTTTAGAACTAAGGGAAGGAAGCTACGACAGCTTTCTGGGGATGTCGGCGTTGAGGTGATTTACTAACTTGATCTAGACAAAGCAAGATCTTAGTTGATTGAGCTTGGTGACCTAATGAATTTGATAGGGAAGAAAGCTACGAAAGCTTTCTGGGGATGTCGGAGTTGAAGTGATTTACTAACTTGATCTAGACAAAGCGAGATCTTAGTTGATTGAGCTTGGTGACCTAATGAATTTTATGAAGTTTTGAGACCTTTGGGGTCATTGGGGTCAATCTTTAGTGGAATCTTTAAGAAGTATGTATTTTGCGAAACCGCTAACCGAAAATAGCTAGCAACACTCAAGGGTTTTTAAAATCAAGCCTCCAAGCACGTATCCGTTCGAAACACTAACTTTATTTAGATTTTTGGAAATGAGTTCTATCTCACGGAACTTTTTGCATTCTTGCAAACACGGTATGTATAGATTTTTATTTGATTTACTAACTTCGTCTTTTCTAGTGCACTTAACGTGTTACTCCTGTGGGCTCCCGTGAAGCTCGCTAGGATATTCAGAAAGTTGACTACTTAGCACTGTTGCACTGGAAGAAACGATAAAACAGCTGCATATATAGAAGTTTATATCTTATATAGAATCATGAGTGGAAATTCTCACTCCAGTGGCACGTTTTGGGGGCTTCCCTTCAATTCTGATGCTACAATGGAGTGAATCTCCACACAAAACGTAAGGCACTTCTTTCCACAATTAGAAAGAAGTGCCTTACATGAGATGGCTGATAGTTTTACTGTCAGCCGTCTTGGGGTGTTTGCCATGCACATGAAGGTTTCTTAGACGGGTGTGAGACCCTCATGAGCATGGAAAGAGGACGGAATAGGTAGCTTTTGCCTACCAATTCCCTCCTCGAAGATCCTTACGGTCAGCACGTTCTATGATGGGGTGCAAATATGCAGGGATATGTAGGGGATATGTGTAGTGTCTTACGTCAATCAAGGGACCTTTTTCTTAAAACGTTTCGTTTTGGTTACAAGGTCATTCTAGGGCATTCTTTGCTCAGAAATTTGATACCGTTCAGAGCGAAACTTTATACTATGTGGGTACTTCCAGTCTTTGCCTTTAAAGGGTTTAGTTTTTTTCTTTCAAAAGACTACATAGGAGCTTGACCAAATTGAATGGAATTTTCATTGTGCTACTTAGTGTCAAAATTTACCTGGGTAATTAATGTAACTAATCTAATTCGTGTATTCAACACTTGCAATTGCTTCATTATAAATAGTATCAACTAGTTCGCTAGTCCTCGTAATTTCGATCCAATTTTGTAGCTTTTTTCTTTGAAACCTCTTAATGATCTTTATTGCGCTACTCTAAGTTCAACTTTTTTCACATCTAACTGATTTTGTCTGCTATAGGACCGGCGACTCTTTATTCCCCGTTTCCTTGACCCTTGTTTTACAGCCTTCCTCAGTCCTCTGGACCTTAAATTATGTCGGCTTAATACTTGGTAATGTACGGACCAATAAATACGAAACGAGACAAATTGGTGGTGTCTCTAGTATATCAGCATACTCTTTACTTTCACTTTCACGACTAAAATTATCAAAAAGCTTCAAATGTACCACAATAGACGTTTCAGTATGTCTGTACATTTGCTTTGAGTTCATGGGGAGTTTATCTAGGTAAAACCTGAATAAACTTATTTGGAAAAATTACACTGTTCACCCGCTGAATAATCGTATAATTTTTGATCGCGTTATCTGTAGTTTATTCACACAATAACACGCTTACTCACTCACTTGATTCACTCGTTCAGTTCGTGAGCCGGTAATTCTTCGAGACCACATCATCAGGGTAATATTCTTCTCATTTATACATATTTCCAATTATATACATCTATATAATCTCAATGCGACATTTATCTCTTGTGACTAGTTAGCTTCCCTAATTCTTTCTATGGCTAGCTCGAGTAATCCTACTGCGTTGTATTCAAACAGCTTTTCCTCAGCGTCATATTTTGCTTTCACCTTTGTCAGATTTTCTTCCACCTTCCTCAACACACTTTCGATTTCCAGCTTCCGTGACACGGCAACAGGGAGCTCTTTAATAGCAACAAACAAATTCAAATATGCAGACAAGGTATTGAATGCTACTGGATTCACCAGTGTTTTGTCATCTTCGACCTCGAAAGTCAGCGCAATGGACAGGTGTACCAATTCAAGGATATCGGTAAGCTTTTCCAGAGTAAGTGTATAGAAAGTAGTTGTTTGTGGCGCTCTGCTGGGTAAAGGAGGAGCAGATTTCACGGACAAAGAGGAAAGTGACTTGTTTAATTCAGAGACGGAGGTATTTGTTCCTGCATCCTGTGTCTTTTCTCCTTGTTCACTCTGGTCCTTTTTCTCATGCCCCTGGTCTGACTCATCATAAGCCTTTTTCTCTTCCTTAATCTCGTTTTCAAGCTGTCCCTTGTTGTCCTTGTCACACCTCTTCTTTACAAACAACTCCTTCAAAACTCCAACTAAAACCGCCTTCACGTTTTCGTATGGGCAATTGTGCAAAGAGTCTTTTATGAACAGATACGAGACCTGCTCAGGCAGAAGTGCCAAAACACGACCAAACAACGTGAGGAGCGATAAACTAAAAGCAGACTCCTTGAGCATGCTCATATAGATGAATAACAACAGCTGGTAGTAGATAGTGAGCAACAATGGTGGGATTGAAGACAACTCCACACTAGCGTTTTCACTCGAGCTGAGCGCATACCACAGCCAAAACACACAAACATCAAACGCCCCCTTGTTGAGGAACTTCTGGTTGATCATTGCAGGAATCACAAGCCGCAAAGTCAACACTAGCGCATCGTATATGGACAACTTGACATTGAAGTCGCGATCGCGTGCAAAAACATAAGTATAGATGCTAATGATCCCCATGACGGAGTCTTTAATCTCACGAGCGTCGCTGTTTGTCACAAAGTGTGCAACAACCTGCTGGTGATCACGCACCACCAATTCAAACAACTGCGCACTGAGCTCATCTGCTGATTTGCCAGAAGTAGGCTCAGATGATGCGCTCAGTATGGAGCCATCACTTTCGGAAACCCCAATAACACTACTCTCTTTGACATCCAGGTACTTCTCTTTAACAATCAACTTCCTGGCCCCCAGCACAAACTCCTCAAAAACGCTTTCGGGGTCTATGTCAAACAGCAATGCCAACTCGTACCACCTATCAAGAATTGGTCTGGTTACTCTGAAGTTCACATACTTGGATGCCACGTTTCTATATGGCTGCTGTAAGTAGCTGAAGTAGTCTAGCGTGAAACCCCACAGATGCCTTTTTCCGGTGATAAACAACGAGTGTGTAATGAACGACGAAAGGAGTCGACCCTGGAGATGCTGTTCATCCTGCATGATCTTTTCGAGCTCTGAAGCCGATATTTCCGGAAGCGGATCTGGCCTGGGCGGGGTTGTGTAGCTTCGGGTGAATGTGTAAAGGCGCTTGAGGAGGAATTCGGTATCCGAGGCGGTGTTCTGGGAGGTTTTGTAGTTAAGGTTGATTAAAGCCGCAACAGAAGTTGCCAAAAACTTAGAGGGGTAAAGCGTCCTGATGTTTTTCAAGCAACTGTCAATCAATGTAATGAGACAATACAACTTAAGGTCAAAAAACTTCTCCTTGATGAAGGCCACATCTGTGTGTGAACCTGCATCTTCTGCAGTAATGGATGAAATCAATTCACACGCCTTCAAAAAGAGCTCTTTATGGTTTCCTTTGCGGGCCAATACCTCAAAAATCTTAAAGATGGTAACAACGAATGGAGCATCACGGATACTCGCTTCAAACGTAAAATCACTCTCCAAGCAGCCAATCAAGACCTCGGGGAGGTCCCAGCCTATTTCATAGGTCAATTCTGGGTTTGAGTCTAACACTTGGAGTAATTTTGCCAATACCTGTTCGCGATCGTTGGTTGGGAAGGTAGTAATTGTCTCAGAAAGGTAGATATCTAAGAGTGTGGAGTATGAAAGGAAGTCATCTGACTCCAATGCATCTTTTGCGCCGGTTTCGATGTTGGAAAGGACGCGTTTGAGGTCGATTGTCTCTTCTAGATCGGTCATGTTATAAGTACAAAATGGATTAAAGAGACAAAATCTAAAAAAACGAATAGAGGAACCATCGGCCAGTGGCAATTTCGGTTAAAAAAGTACCTGTCTAACATTCAGTGAGTTTAACTATCTGATCAAGCACAAGTGTAAGATTCTTTTCTCCATTAATGTTAGATTCGGAAGATGACAGCAGTGAAGAGGATATCGGATTAAAAGTGCAGAAAGTCACTATCAAGGAGAAGTATCAAGAACCAGACCATTTAGGAAAGGAGGTGAATAATAGAGGGGTCTCTGCAGAAGAGGCCTCTGGAGAAGGGGCCTCTATAGAAAGGGCCTTTTCAAGTGAAAAAGCATCGGCGAATGAAAGGGATTCTGGAGAAAAGTCCCCTACAGAAAGACCCTCTACAGAAACAGCCTTTAAAAATGAAAGCTCTATATATGAACCAACCTTTACTTCAAATCATACCTCGGATGGAGAACACACCACTAAAGAACACTCTACTTTGACCACACGCTCTGATCTAAAACAGACCACTTCGGAGGATGCACGCTCAGAACACGCCACTTTGGAACCTATTAGTTCAAAGAAAGCCTCTCGGGAGACTTCTGTCCTTAGAAGGAACATCTCGGACATTCCGGAACAATGCCACCTGCCCCTGATATCCCCTGGTGTGGGCTCAAATCTGATGCCATCTCAAGGGCGAATTACTGACAAAATTACGGTTCGATTTCAGCCCATAGGTTCGACTCCAGCCCTCCCCACACGTGTTTTTAAAGTATCTGCCGACCAGACGGTGCTGACGTTGGAACGATTCGTAAATAAACGTTTGCGCAATCAGGGTCCGTTGCACTTGTATGTACAGAACCTGTTCCTGCCAACGCCTAACGAGGTGCTCGGTGATTTGTATGATTTATTCAAGACAAATGACGAGTTGGTGCTAGGTTATTGCTTTCTGGTGGCATTTGGCTAGGTTATGGCGTTCACGAACTGACGACGCTGTGAGTGTGGGTATAATAGAGGGTAGTTTTAAATATGATGTACTCAGTAGTGGGTGAATTTTTCGAAGTTACATATTGTCTTCTACCTTTGTGAGGTTTACTGAATTTACTAGCGAAGTCAATACTAAATGATCCAGAGGTATCAATGTAATACCGAATGAGTACTATTCGCAGTGGATTTCTTTTCATTAATATCGAATATTGAATGTCAATGTTTCGAAGTGAACTTGTCCAATAACCAAATACAATAAGTACTATGTTTTCGAAGTGAACTTGTCCAGTAATCAAATACACTAAGTACTATGTCTTGTACATTGACATACCCCTTCAGTAATCGAACACATGAATAGATATTATGTCTTCTATGATTATCGAATTCCTAGGTGTACTAAAAAAGTCACTAGTGAATGTCTTTACAAGCACATCATGCCCCTCCATAAATCAAAATTACACTAATGAATACTCTATCGCACTCATCCTATCTTTACTCATAAACAAAGAAAACTCCCTCGCAATCAAATTCTTTCAAGTTTTCGTCTGTTTTAGACTGTTTGTTCCAACAATCCAATTGACGCAAGATTAGATAATAACTACTGCTGCAAACATGCCGATTGCACATTAGTGACCCTGTTACATACCCCGTATAACTGCCTTATGACCACAGTGTCGTATTTACAAATGTCAGATGATGATTTAAATCGGCTACCAGCTCGTTACGATCGTCAGGCACTTCTTGTGGCATCTTGAGAATCCTCAAGTTTAGCAGTATTTGTGACAGTCCGGGATCCTCAAGTCTATTAGAATTTAACGTCTTTCCTCCCTTCAATTCAATGAAAAACTTTTGCTTGCGTAGCACACCAATCAACAATAGTATTCATCTCTTCTTTCAAATCCTTCTCAACCCCTATTCTCGCCCATCTTTTCCCCAATCCCACAAGCTGTACCCATACCGCCTCATCCGCTGCGGAATGTGATTAGGCTAATGTACAAAGCCAACTATAACCGCTTTCGTTTACGATTTACCAATTGGAATAGGGTATTCCTGTATATAGACATGCCATTCCAAAAAGGTCTTCGTCCTCTGAAAAGGTGCTCATGCGACCTACACGAGCTGTGCTGTCGGCAAGACCGTCTCAACGTGAAGCAGACTAGAGCTGGTATCAGATGATCCTAGACAACCGCACAACCTCAAACAATCCGTTGACAACCCTACGGCATCAATTTTGTACACACATCAGATGCAAAGCTCACACTAAACTACTGGAATAAATTTTTCACTGCCGTCCATTTTCTGCAATTAACGGAAAATTCAACACAATGACTCAAAAGGGCGAGGTGAGTCCGGCCGTCCATCAGTCGAGTCCATCGTCGTTTAGTCCTCCATCCCTACAATCTTTCAAAACCTTTAATCCCCTACAAGCTTTCAAAACATAACTTTAGCAATACAAACTAGTAGAATACAAACATAAACCAGAGTACAGTAGTATTAGATCACTGCACATCTAGACTAGCTCAAAGACTAGTAGAAAACAAAGTGGGCAGAACCAGAAGTCACTGTCACGGTACAGCCATCGGAGCCGGCGCCGTTGTACTTACCGTTCTCGTACTTACAGTCGCCAACAATACTACCTCCGTCAGCAGCCACAATCTTAATGTTGTAGTTTGGAGTGTTCTTGTTGTTTGGGTTGGGAATCAATGACAAGTAGGTGTTGTCGCCAGTCTTACCAGCACCCAACACAACTGGGGCCCAGTTACCCACACCAGAGCCCTCAGTACCCCAGATACATCCATCCTTAACGCCGACACCGGCGTTGTTCACGTAGTACTGGGTAGAGGTCTTGCCACCCTGCCACTTAAAGTAGCTAGCAGAGTCGACAACAGCAACAGGAGCAGAGCCACCAGCAGACAACAAGGTTGGGATGTTCATGTTCTCAGAACCTGGGTAGTCGGTTCTGCAAATAGCAACGTCCTTCGAGATCTCAGACTTGAAGGTAGCGGACTGCACACCCCACTCACATAAGTACTTAGAGTTGGAGTTGGATCTGTAAAGCTTGCCGTTCTTACAGAGCAAACCACCAACAGACATACCGTTGGTTGGCTGGTTGTCTGGCCATTGAGTCTTGGACATACCGGCCTGACAAGCGTACGAGCAGTAGAAACCGTCGGTACAAGTAGTGCTGGTTTCACCCTTCTCATTCATGATAGTGGTGTAACCACCCTTGAGGCCAGAGACCCAGTCGACAGAGATAACACCCTGACCGGTTGGCAAGGTACCACAGTCGTGGACACCGTCCTGGAATTCCTCACTTGGGTCGGAGAAGGCAGACAAATCACCGGAGATGGAGCCAGAACCAGAAGAGCCGGAGGAGCTTGAGGAGCTGGAAGAGCTGGAGGAGCTGGAAGAGCTCGAGGCAGAAGTCGAAGTGCTCGACGAAGCAATGGTCGACGTAACGGCAACAGCCTTGGCTGCACCGGCAGTTGGAGTCGAGTCGGAGGTTGGAGTGACGGTGTTACCCTGGCCATCGACATAGACCACCTTGGTGACAACGGCACTATCACGTCTCTGGTTGTGTTGGTGGTGTTGGTGGACAGGCACCGCGGAGGCTGCGGAAGCCAAAGCGATTATGGAAAGCAACTTCATCTCTTGCTGTTAACTGTTAAAGGAAGGTCGGTTTGGGAGTAATGAAAGACTACAGTTGGATGAGCTTGTCGTAAGTTTTTTTTTGCTGCCTTTTTCGCCTTGTGGGATTTTGGCAATATATATTTGTTTTTTGTTGTTGTTTTGTCATCCAAAAAGAAATGTGTATCGACACAAAATCTACATGTAACCATTTCTTTTCCTGCCAAATGCAGGTCCTTATTATTGTATTTAGCTAATCAAGTAAGATGGCTTCGGGGCTACAAAGTGTTTGGGCTCGTCTGCATCGGGCTGAAAAATCACAACGTTCAGGTGACAACCCGAGGTAAGCGAAGGTTGCTGAACCATGAAACTTTGCTATTTGCTGTCAAATGGCAGCAGTGATTTTGTGGTTCCCATTGCTTTTTGTAATTTTAATTAACGTTCCCTTTTGAGAAAGCCTCTGCCGAAAGAGTTAGCGATGTGCCAGACGTGAAGTAAGCGAAAAAGTGGGAGAGTAGTGGTATGGGGTGCTATAAGATAGGAGTGTGAAGGCTGTGGTCCGTGCACCCCAATGGGGGCATCGAGATAACGGGGTGTCGGGAGGTTCGCTTATTTCGTCTCCAAGAAGGAAAGGTGGTGTTGATCTCGTTGCGATGGAGCTCCTTTTGTGATATGGTTTTACTAATTTTCATGGTAATTCTTGGTGTGTTACGGTAATCTTGAGGTGCTGTATTATTTTACTTTTACTTGTATTCTTGTATTCTTTACTTATATTCTTGTATTCTTTACTTATTCTTGAATTCTTCACTTATTCTTGAATTCTTTACTTATTCTTGAATTCTTTACTTATTCTTGAATTCTTTACTTATATTCTTGTATTCTTTTCTTATTTTTGAATTCTTTACTTATATTCTTTTACCTTCTTTTACTTGTATTCCTTGTCCTTGTATTCTTGTTTGAAATGTTGTACTAAGTGTTAAACATGCTTTTCTTGATGTTTTACTTATATTCTAGCTTGACGTACCTGCATTCTTGCTTGACGTACATTCTTGATGACTTTTGCAGTAATATAGAAATGCTTTTGCTTGTCCCATTTTTGATGCTTGATAATCCTTGCTTGAAATACCATCACTCATCTTCTCGCTCCCCACTCATCCTCAGTTTGTCACCCGATGGCCCTGTACCTCCCAGGCGTAGCCCCTGTGAATACAATAGGAACTACCTGGAGACAGTGAGGTACAAAATCAAATGCTACAAAATCAAGTCCTGGTTCCAACTCCTGAAGTTGGCCTGGCAACCTACGGAATAACCCATCAAATACTTCACAAAGCTTGCTGTCGAACTTTATATGTTGTGCGTGTGCCGCTAGTTTCGAAAAAGTCAGAAGACAAATTAAGGTAAAAACGGAAGATTGTAAATATCCGTTTTTAAATGAAAACCTCAAGTGACGATAAATACACGACAATAAATTCATGAATAAAGTTATCAGATAACAGGCGGTTTGAAGCGTCAGGCTAACTTCTAAATGCAGTACTGGTTTGTATGGCATAAGATGCCGTGTTATGGTCTGGCCGACTTGTCCCGCATCACTTGCTCACATTTAATCATCCATTAATACAAACTTGAACTAAACCTAACTTCACGCATCGTGTCCGAAACCAGATCTCGATTGGCCGAGGCATTATACGAACATGAAATATCGGAGATTTCGTATATCGACGGCTGAATGCATGAACTCCGAATAAGCGAATTCATGAAAATTGAACAAAAACTAAAAAAATCATCAATGGGAAACTTCAAGAGACACTATGACTCGTCAACGAGTCTGATAATGAATATCATCAATAAATCCAACCTAACTCAACAAGTATAGTGAATAGAATCAACTACTCAACGAGTGATGTGTTAATAGAGCCGACTAGTGAATATAACAGACTTGCCGACAGAACCAATTCGACTCAAAGAGTCTAATTGATCCATCAATAGGGCCAATTTATAACAAGCAGCCCTGGATGAAGAAATGAATATTTCCACTATGAATAAGCATACTGGAAACTTATGAACACATTCGCAACTTCACGAGAAAGAGTAAGATCCCGATCGTATGGACAGACAGCACCAACTGGAGAGTCACAATTCACTTTGATAGGATGAATCCAAGAGTTGTCCCACAATTTATATCTATGGGATAGATCCGATCCAATTCAACGCATATGATAGGTTCAATGGATGACCCACAATTCAACAAATGGATGGATCTACGGGATAACCCACAATTCAACAAATGGATGGATCTACGGGATAACCCACAATTCAACAAATCACAATCCAAGGGATATAACACCGAGTGTACGAATACAACAAATTGAAATCATCTTGCGAAATTATGAGCAGCGGAATGAATTCTCGAGATATACAAAAATCAACTGGCTCATAAGCAGGATGAATCTCCATGGAAGAGAACTAAGCACATGGACGAAGATCAACACATTTAATCTTGTTAATTCGTTCGCTCATTCACTTCGCTTTTTATCCGCAAATTTTCATTCGTTCGCACGCTCACTTAACTCGATAGCTCATTCAGTTCGCCTTTCATAATGGTCTTTCATTCGCTTCACTTGTTCAGTCACCTCTTGATCCACGTTTGTTCACTCACTCAGTATTTCTTGGTCGGTATTTCACTCGGTCACTTATCACTCGCTTCGCTCGTTCGTTTGCTCACGTCGTTCCCTCATCCTCAATACCCAAGTTAAACCACGGGTGCTCCATGGCCTCAACCGCAGTCATGCGCTCCTCCGGATTAATCACAAACAACTTGCGCAAGAGATCAATGAAAAACCACCAGAACGTAAAGTTGCCAAAATTAATAGCGTGCTTGTTGCGCTCGTAGTTGGCAGACAACAGGTAGTCCAAGTTGATCTCCAAGCCAATGCGCGCACTCACAAACAAGTCAATGCGCGAGAGCTCGGTCACACTCTCCACGAACTTCTCGGGCGCGGTCTTGGGCGAGAAGCGGAGCGTGAGCGCATTGCGTGCAGTGGACTCATCGTCAATGATAACATCGTCGTCGTAGTCATCGCTGTCGGAGTCCTGCAAAGCATACATGTCCTTCTCGCGCATGCTGTCACTGTCGCTGCAGACCACTTCATCAGAGAAGTACCTGAGCCCGCATTCGTTGCGCACTTGCTTCAGGCGTCGCACCATGTCCTTGTCAATCCTGCAGCCGCACACCTTTTCGATCATGGCCAAGTGCTCCAAGTTGTCGTGGGTGCGGAAAAGTGGCTCTCCAATGAGCAACTCAACCAAGATGCAACCAATGGACCACATATCGCAGGGAAACAGCCATCCTACGCCAAGAACAATCTCAGGAGCACGGTAGTGGCGCGTGGAAACCACCAGCAGGTGGTACTCGTCGTCAAAAATGGCGCTCCCAAAGTCGATCACCTGGATCAACGGGTTTACCAACACGCGCAGGTGGCGCGGCACCTTCCTGCGCGCATCGTCATCACCGTTGGAAAGCGCCATGTACAGCGCAATCAAAGTCGATGAGCGTAACGGCTTGCGCGTAAAGGAGTCGTCGTGGAGCAAGATGTTCTCAGGCTTCAAATCAGTGTGAATGAGGTTGAGGTCGTGCAAGAAGGTCACTGACCGTATCAACTGCTTGCCCACGGCCTGGATGTGTGATCCCGGGTACGCAATGAACTTGTTCTTACTGAGGAAGTCGTACAACGAGATCTTGAGCAAGTCAGTCACGATGCAAATGTGCCCGCGGTAGTCGAAGCACTCGCGGAGGTGAATACAGTGGTTGCGATTCTCATTATCAAACTTCTTCAATGTCAGCAACACGCGCAATTCGATCTTAGCCGCATCCCTGTACTTGTCAATGTTCTTGATGATTTTGATGGCCACATGCGTGCGGTTAACCCGGTCGTAGCACTGCACAACCTTGCCAAACGTGCCCTGGCCCAAAAGCTTGATGATCACGAACCGGTTCGCAAACTCGTCCTTCTCTGTAAACATGTAGTGTCCATCATCGTCATCACACGGGGGGAGGTCCAGCCTGCACGGGATCACGTTAGTCGCAATCTCCCCGAGTTTTGGCGTGCGCAGAACATACTCCGATGGAATCTTGTGGTAGAAGCACCGCACCTGCGGGAGCTGCGGGAGCGACTTAGTGCGCTGCTTGCGTGGGGGGTTCACACTGAACATGTTGTATGCGGCACATGCCTCCTTGTCGAGAAAGAGGATCGAATCCGAGTTCTTGCGCAGCTTTAACTCGCGCGTACCCACAACCACCACGTCATCATTACTCTCTTCCATTGGATCTCCGTCGTCCTCGTCGATTTGGTCGAATCCGGCCAAATCATACTTGGGGTGGAACATGCTGTAGCTGGAGTCGGTGTATTTTTTATCGTAGTAGCCGTCACTTTCGTAGCCGTCGCCCTTGGGGGGTGCTGCCATCGTCACATCGCCGTTGGATCCGTTTGCGTGTGTAGTTGTTGTGCCTGTGGTAGCTGGGGCCTTGCCCTCCTTGAGCCCAGTGTTCAACATTTTGTTTTGCTCATACAGGTCACTCAAGCCCCTGGGTCTCTTTCTGTTGCCTATCAAGGACATGTTCTTGCGTAATAGCGACATATGCCTCACGGAGCGCTAAGGGTGTTGTTTTTGATTTATCAAATTTCAGGAGGCAAACCGGACGGATTTTAGTTTGATGAGTGTAGCTGAGGATTTAGCTGGGTATTATGATGGATTGGTGGTTTTTATGATGTGATATTGGTTGATATGGGGTGGATTGATATGAGATTGATATTTGATAGATTGTTATATGATGATTATGGTGTATGGAGATATGATTTTGATGTTTTGGGATGTATGGATTTTGAAGATTTTGGAAAGATTTCGAGGAGTGTTTGATTAGGGATAAATTCTGGAGGAGATGTTTTTAATTCGGAATAAGGAAGAGGATAAGGGATGTGCATTGTATACTTTCCAGGTGATAGGTTGGTTCCTAGTGCTATCGTTTTGCTGTTCCGATTGCTGCAACATGATTGTTGCTGGGGCAATGTGGTGGTACAAAGTTACACGTGACCCACACGTGGGAGCAACTGGAAAGAACTGAGGGGAATAAGAAGCTTGAGGGAGAGGGCAGAGAAATGATGATAAATGAGGAGAGTGAGATGAGATGGGAGAAAATTGAGGAAATGGAGGAGAGAGGAGTAGATTGAAATATGGGTTGGGTCGTCAGTTAGCAATTTATAAAATAAGAATGACCAAAAGCACAATGAAAAATTATGAAAGCATTACTGAAGAAAAATAAACTTTAGGTTAGAATGATAGAATGAAGAAGAACCTGAGAGAATAAAGAAGAATATCCGAAAGATAGAATATGAGAATGAAGGGGAATAAACCGTGGGGTAGAATGAAGACCCCTGATGAAAAATGAAGCCTGATCGAATGAAAAAATGAACAAGTGTAGAATGAAAAATGAAAAATCAACAGAATAATTGGAAACAATCAAACATTTATACATGGAGTCTCAATCAACATGGTGAGAACTCGTTGAATGAGATGTGCCCATGAATTATATGAAACCAATATCTTATAGTGAAATGTTGAAAACATAGTGACCATCCTTACAAGGAACTGTGATGTGGGGGAATAAACGTGCTATGCAGGAAGGTGAATGTCAAATGACGATTTTTGAGCCTTGTTCCGATGGAGGAATGTTTAAACGAGTGGTTTGAGTGAGTGAAGCAATTTGGCACTGTGTAATATCTGGTCATCCATTGGTAAGTGGTATTATCTGTTATTCAGTGTATACTAGTCATTTTGATCGGGACGTTGGCCAAGCCATTCAATTATGATAATTCAATTATTGTTACGCTTCAAGCCATTCAGACACTCCAATCTTTGTTTTCAAGTCTTATCCTCATTATTACGTCTGATCTCCATTGTGGCAATCTAATCTTCATTTAATCTTCATTCTTTCGCTTCCATCCTCATTCAAATCACTCATTAACCACCTTCATTTTCACTTCAATTATCGATGCCATAGTATACATGATCACGTGACCATGGCACACCCTCAAATCGTGACTGTAGCTACCAGCACAGTTCATCAGCCTCATACTGCATAGCGTGCATCTGTTAATTTCTAAGAACCTTCGCCTCACCTGGGGTTTAGCAAAGCTTAATACCTTTATGCAAAGGGCCAGTGTTGTGCATGAGTATTTGAACTCTGACATCGGTTATCGGTTAAGCCGTTTGATACTTTCATTAGTCAGCTGGTTTATCGATACCAGTTCAACAAGTCATACCTAAAACGTATTAGTAATTCAATCCATGTTTAGTATACTTTAGTATTCAGCCTACTGTCTATCCTATATCACTAATTCAACCTATTGTCTATCCTATATCACTAGTCCAACCTATCTTGTACCAAACATACATTATCAGTAACCCAACCAACTACCCACAACTACTACTTTCAGCCTTTTCCCGCCTAACCAATTCTACGCTTCTCATCTCACCCTTGCATCTCAATATTTTGCAACGATGGTTATGCACAGAATAAGAAATCAAATTACAGCTCCGGACTTCCATCGCTCCAAGGGCACATACTTCATCGGTGACCGTGGCTAGCACAGTTTTCTCCACAATACAGCCTCCTTCTTTTCCATGACTCACATCTCTTTGTATTCATGACTGTCGCAGATCATTTTATTCCAACTGTTTGGTTCAGATTACCTCATTTAACTGTATTTCAACTAAATTCGTTATCTCATCCAACCATAATCTGGCTATACTAGTCAATATTTATTCATATACTATCCAACACCATTCTGGGTATACTATTTTCACATCTCCCCAAATACCCTATTCAGACTTTGTGTTCACTGCCTTACCCTCTTCCTTCATCCCACTCTTGAAATTACTCAAACGCATAGTAATGCTACGCACAATACACAAAGGCGACTATATGCAGGATCGGCGGAACTCCACGAATAAAAAAGCGTCCTGTAGGCATTTCATATATACCTGCCTGAATGTCTGAGACCAAACTTCCACAAATAGGCTTTGCGTCGTAATTTACAAAACTTCTTTTCCCGCCTTTCGATCCATTCAACAAGCCCGCTCATTCTGACCAACGCCGCAGAGGCATCTTGGAGTCCAAACGTACTATGACAAGTAGTTTGCATATATCTTTGTGTCACGAAAAATTGGTCCAGCATTTGATTTTCGGAAAGACTGTGATTAGGTCCGCTGTAAAGTGCAATATAGAATCAAAAAATGTGGTTACGTGCACGTTTGGTTAAGCCCTAGGTTAGGTCCACGGCTGAACTCTTTTGTGGGAATAATAGGTAATGGAAGGACAAAGAACGATGGCCAATGCCCATCCTTCCCTGCCTGCCTTAAAATGGTTGCAAGCCTTGGGTTTTTACTAAGCAACCGGAATGCACCGGTGAAGCATAGGGCCAACAGATGTAGGACAACATCCTCAAGAGTAGCATTATACAGTACCGTTCAAGTCACACACAGGCTTCAAATGTGTGCCACATTCCAAGCACACAGGATCACTACCTAGCCATCGCTTCCTCTTTTCTTTTTGGACAATTGGTCACCAAGTTTGCATATAAGTACCGGACCACTTTTCCTTTTTTGTTTTCATATAAGAAATACACATTCTCGATTCCCCTTTACGAGAACAAAAGCCAATATGAGCGAGCAGACGGATCGGCTGACAAAAGGAAATCGTCATGATCTACAGGCTGCGTCGAATGAATACGATACAACAACAAAGAGCAATTTACCACCAATACCGCCTCATCATAGCAAACATACTGTGCCTCACGTAAGCGAATGGCGAGGACCACAGTTGCTGCAACGCAAGGACGAACATAAAGAATCCACTGATGAACAGCACATATCACTGGGTTATCCCCGTGTACCTCATTTTGCGCCGCAGCTGTATGGTCCCCATTTCAATCTAAAGTTTCATAAAAATCAGGGTCTTCTGGACCAAATTCATGGACCAGCAAGTGGGGGTCAACCAAGTTTTTCTTCAGGCAATTCAATGCTGGATCATTCAGGTATTTCCGGCCCTTTATTGCTGGGTCAGTCAGGACCTTCAATAGGGCAATCAAGTCAATCAATGCTGGGTCAATCAGGACCCTCAATAGGGCAATCAGGTCAATCAATGCTGGGCCAGTCTAGTCAGTCATCAGGCCCAGGAAAATCAAGACCAAGTCCTTCTGGCGCTAGCCACAGCTCAACTCCCATGTGGAAAGATACCCCACCGGCTCTTTTGACACCAGATCTTCGCTCAAAGATTCTTCCACTGATGGACATTCTGCGATCGATGACCCAGTCACCCAGATACCCCGTTGCTGCCACCTTCTACACACAGAGAGCTAAAACACAGTCACAAACAGGCGATTCTACGGCCACAAATACTACCAACGAAAATAGCAGCGAGTGTCCAGAATTGGAGCGGAAAAAGAACCCTTTGGACAGCACAGATGCGTCGGCGTCTCCAAACGAAAAGAGTGAAGAGGATAACTCGGGCAGCTCCGAGAATAAGTCTCTGTTATCGACCAACCCAACGGGTGTAAGCACCGGGCTGGACACTGAGAAGCCAAAACAAAAGGCCGAGCTTCAGAAAGCCTACTTCTGTAAGGTTTGCAACCAGGGCTTTACGCGTAAACACAACATGGTGTCGCACGAGCTTATACATCTGTCGCTCAAGCCGCACGTGTGCACGGTGTGCAATCTCAAGTTCCGCAGGATACACGACTTGAAGAGGCACGAGAAGTTGCACTCTGGCGAGAAGCCTTTCGAGTGCGACAAGTGTTTACGGCGGTTTGCGCGGCCCGATGCGCTTGCACGTCATTTGAGCTCTCCAAACGCATGTTTCGTGAACCAGGATGCAAAAAAGGCCGAGCTCGCACGAAACAACAATCATGACGTGCCCAAGGCGAGGGCCCCGGAAGGATACGAGTATAAACGTTGGAAGCACATGGAACAGGAAAAGTACCACCCTTACAATACCACAACCACAACAACTACAACAACTACAACCACAACCAGCAGGAACAACGAGCAGGAACAGGCCAGAAAGCCGCTGGCAACGCAAAGACCCCACTCTCTTGCGAATAAAGCAGACACAGATACACAAGCGCCGACCGTGTCACCTCAGACACTGATACCCTTGGTTCAAGAACCCCAGTACTCCGAGAGGAACCCGTATCTACCAGCATTACAGCCGTTTCAGCAGGCATATCAGCAGCAGTATCAACAACTATTCCGCCCCCAAGGGTATCAACAGAATCTGCCCACCTCAAGTGGCATCCAGAGGCCACCTGCAGAGCTGCGAATGCTGCCAATACTAAGAGAACAGGAGCTTAGGCAGGGTCAGCTTCCACGGCGTTTTGCTGCTCCCCAGCTGGATCTCAACCTGAGCCTGAACCTGTCTTCGACAAACTTTCGGCAAGAAGGTGTACAGCAGTTTCCCAATTTTGCATATCCATGCTCACACAGCGGGTCTGAAGGGTCCAAGTCTTCTCTTGTGGGCGATGAACCTGAGATTAACAAACAAATTACAGCACCGACGAATGGCATTTCGACCCCTAGCTATGTGAGCATTTCCAAGTACCACGATTTAGTCAACTACACACATGCGCTTCAGGAAAACTTGATGCGCATGAGCAGTCGTCTTCAAACCTTAGAGGACGATGCTGCAGAACAAAAGGTTCGGAATGACGAAAAGCGCTCGACTTTCTTACAGGATAAAGAGGACCAGGAGCGTGGTCGTAAGTATAGGAAAGAACAAGAAGAGGACGACAGAAAATTGGGGCGTCGTCTTAGAGAGGAGCTGCTGTATGATGAATCTCAACGGAAGAGGTTTAAAAATTAGAGCATGAGATGGAATGAAGGGGTCAGGTAATGAGATATATGGAGGATTGGAAAGAAAGGAATGAAGGAGATAAGGTAATGAGATACATGGGAGATTGGGCTGCAAAAGAAAAGTTAAAGGAATTCGGAATTCCAAGACACAAGACAAGATGTTAGACAAAAGAAATGGCGGAACTCAAGGAATGCCAGGAATCTAAGAAATATCGGAACCGGAACTCAAGGATATACCTGAATTCCTGAAGCCGATTGCAAAATATTTGAGTATGTAAAAGGCTCGTTTGAACTAGTTATGAGACCTTTTTGCTTACACTGATATTGAATCAAAGCCGTGCTGGCATGGCGGTGCTTGTGTTACTGGACTAAGTAAGCGGAACCCATAGTATCTTTTCTGCTTACCTTCGCTATAGTTCTATGTACATAGTAGGAAATATGTATTCTGGTTATTGACTGACGTATAAACATTGGATCTGGTCTTGATTCGCTTTTACGATAGCCTAACTATAAGTTGATCGCTTAACGATAACTCTTCTTTATAAGCTGATCTCTTGGTACGAAAGCCTTCCCTAAAAGTTCTTTTATATTCGCTTAACGTTCCCTCTTGATTACTACAAGTTTACACCTGATCACTCGTTGCTCTTCACAATAGTCTCTGTCTTTATATGTTTGTATTTATGCACTGATCTCTATTCCATATGATAGCCTCCTCACCGCGATTTTTAATTCTCATCTTGCCCACCTAGTACGCCTAATCACCGAAAAACAGATTGATATTTCCGAGACAAGACCTTTCTGCCAAATTAATGCGATTAAGTGGGATACCCACATGGGAATACTCAAACAATTCTCTAACATTATCAGCTTTGGCTTGATGTTTGCAATTCTAAATACCCGCCCAAACAATAATGCTATCTAAACCTCTATAGGAAACACTCCCACCAACGGGTGGAATAAACTGAAACAAACTGTATTATATCGCATTGTACTATTCCACACGGAAACATCCCTGTCGTCTCCATGTACTCATTTGCATAAATTTGCAACTCCTTATCTGGTGGCAAAATTTAACCCCGAGTTTCCCACCTTTTTTCCTGTCATTCAATCTACTTTTATCCCCTACTCCTTGTTAGTACAGTGATTTTGACGTAGTAACAAAGCCAATTAACGATGAAATTAAGTGACGAAGACTGGTCTGTGATCTCTTCACTGTCGGAGGTTGATAACGACGACGAGCGCTCATCCACGAGTTCTGAAGACCGCACTCTGAACTCCGCGAACCCTGAATCCTTCCAGCTTCCTACGCTCTTCTATTCGCGCCAAATTGAAGAAGATGAGGACTATGATGTGACACCTGCGCTAGGAAGCATTTCCTTGGATCCTACTATTCACGAAGATGTCGGGAATGATAAGAACAAAAATAAGGGAAATGCTAGAAATCAGGAGAAAGGCAATCAGGTAAATGACAAAGTCGACAATGTTGAATTGGTGACCAAGGGCTCTCCAATAAGCGAAGTATGTGTCGTGGTGGAACAGCCCAAGACATCAGCGCATGACTCGGGCAATGATAAGCCAGAAGTTACATTGGCTGCAAATGATCTGATCCATAAAGGAAAAACCTATCTGGCTTACACTGGCGATGACCAAATTACACCCTCGACTTCTGCTTATTGCACGGATGACGAGGGAACTACTCCGTCGACTTCTGCTTACTGTTCAGATACTGAAGGCGTCACTTTCCCTTCCCTGGTTTCTGTGAGGAACAATCGCCGGACCAAATTAGATCTAAAATTCAAAAGTACTGTTTTGTGTCTCATTATGCTATTTGTGTTACTCAGCATGGGGGTGTTCGATCTATACAGACAAGTCAACTCCAGCCATCAATTGAGCAGCAGAGGAAGTTGGTGGGATAATCATGATCCTAAATTTGCGTGGGGGCACTTTTATGGCTACGAGTCACCCAAGAAAAGCTCCGGCTGGTTTTCTACATCCAATGATGTTCAAGGTAGAGGTTGGTGGCAGTTTCATGCTAAAAAACGCGCCGAGCCTAGCTCACGGTGGAACTTTTTTTCCAAGCACCGCTCAAGTCGGAAACATGATAAGAATGTCGAAAATCTGTTTCATGGAATTATACAAAGATTCCTTAAGGGAGATGTGTTTTCCATATTCAATGCCCAAGATTTCGGAAAGCGTGGACCTCACAAGAGAGGATGTCGTCATGCAACTCCCTCTCACAAACGTGTTACTCCCTCAGGCCGCGAGAAAGTCGTCATGGATGCACATGGTGCCGTAGATTCAATTTTGAAAGCTCTCAAGAAAAGGCACACGTTTGATGAAAAAGGCATTTTGGCAATCAGGAAAATACATCATGCTGTGGACGCAGTCTCAAAGTTTGTTCAAAATTCGAGCCTCCAATTGTGGGAATATATCCTAGGCTTGTTTGAAACAACCAGAGTGCAGCTAACACCATACGCGCGTCTTGTTATTGAGCAATTGACCAAGCAACATGGGCATCTTAATAGACATGACCTAGAGATAGTTCTCAAAGAATGGCTCAACAAGCACCAAAGAGAAGTGGAAATTTTGCAGTACGCCAAACACAAAATGTACTCACAGGCTACTGAAATATTTGCGACAGTGGGGTCTGCAAGTAAATCCTTTGTTGAAACGTCTGTCAAGGTGGGCTTTGTGATAACTTATATGAGTGCTGTGGGTGCAAAGCGAGCAGTGGAAGGTTTTGCTCAGGCCATATTTTAGGCAATTGAGAGATGTCGCTCTAATAATAATGAGGTTGTCTTTTCCACAGGATGGAGGTCACTCAGTAATAATGTTGTACAGGATGAAGGCTATGATAACGTCAGCATTTGAGAGTCGCTTTGACGAATTTGCAGTTTACAAAATTGTGCTGCAATTTGCGACACTCCACGACTAGCAAATGGACAATTTATTCTAGACTGTTGAGCGCAATCACAGCTCATACATCTTGTTTTTGGATTCACCTAAATTTGCAACACGCTGGTCAATTTGCAAAATTTGGAGAAAGTCTGGTATTCGTTTCTTTTAGTGACATAGTCGCCCTTCCCCCTGATCACCCCATAAGGTAATTTTGATTTAATTTATGTTTTACGTTTGAAATTTGGGGTCCTACCGAACTCAACGGGGGGTCGTGCCCGGATCCAAAAGTGTAGTTTTTTTTATGGACAACGTTTGGCAACAAAATTAACATACGTGCGACTTCTGTATCATGGGAATCCCCAAATTTTTCAGATTCATCTCGGAGAGATGGCCGTTGATCTCACAGTTGATCGACGAGAACCAGATCCCTGAGTTCGACAATCTCTATCTTGACATGAACTCGATTTTGCACACATGTACACACTCGAACGACCTGTCGATACAAGGTGCCATGACTGACGACCAAGTGTACGCGGCAATTTTCAGCTATATCGAGCATTTGTTCGAGATCATCAAGCCTGCCAAAGTTTTCTATATGGCCATAGATGGTGTGGCTCCGCGTGCCAAAATGAACCAGCAACGTGCGCGTCGTTTCAGAACAGCTTACGAAGCAGAGGAAAACTTAAAGAAGGCAATCGCAAATGGTGATGAGTTACCTAAGGACGATCCATTCGACTCGAATGCTATCACACCGGGCACAGAATTCATGGCCAAGTTGACAGATAACTTGAAGTATTTTATTCACAAGAAGATTTCTGAGGATTCGGGCTGGGCTGGCATCCAGATTGTACTCAGTGGACACGAAGTGCCTGGCGAAGGTGAGCACAAAATCATGGACTACATTCGCACAATGAAGGCACAAGACAACTACGACCCCAACTTACGGCACTGCATATACGGTTTGGATGCCGATTTGATCATGCTTGGGTTGCTGAGCCATGACCCACACTTTGCCCTTTTGAGAGAAGAGGTTACATTTGGTCCCCAGCGTAATGTAAATAAGACTGGCGACTTGCTGGATCAAAAATTCTTTCTCTTGCACATCTCGTTATTGCGAGAGTATCTTGCGTTGGAGTTCCTGGACCTAGAGGAACAATTGTCGTTTGAATATCTGTTTGAGCGCGTATTGGATGACTTCATCTTGATTATGTACGTGATTGGCAATGACTTTTTACCAAATTTGCCTGACTTGTACATAAACAAGGGAGCCTTTCCTCTTTTGATTGAGACTTTCAAGCAGCTGTTGAAGGCTTCCGATGGTTACTTGAACAATGGGGGAAAGATAAATTTGGCCCGTTTGCGTATCTGGTTACTGTTCTTGTCCGAGTTTGAATTGGAGAATTTCGAAAAGCAGGATGTGGACGTCGAGTGGTTCAACAATAAGTTGGATAACATCTCCATCTCTGGAGAGAAAAAGCGCAACCGTATTGGTAAAATGTTGATCTTGGGTGATCAGAAGAAGCTCGTGGAGTATATCGGTCCTTGGTTGTTGCGTCTTATTAGACTGCCGGTTCTGGAATTGTTAGAATTGGACGCAAAGGGCGAACTTAAGTCCTTGCCTCTCAGACGCGAGCTGGCTGAGAGCCTGCTTGACTTCCTTAGAAAGTTTGCTTTGGAGGCCGGCTTGCTTATAGTGCACTCCAAAAAAGACGGCACGTACGAGGCAAGACTTGACTTGGACGGCTTGTCGCCTTATGAGACACCTGAGGAGTTCGAACAGCGCTTGATTGACACTCACAAGTTGATAACCGATTATACCAGCGCCAACCTGTTTGACACAGAGGAGTTGAAGAAACAGTCTAAGGATCTTTATGACAAAAAGTTCGTGTCATGGAAAGACAAATACTATTTGAACAAATTGCACTTCCTGATAAATGATAAGGAAGAGTTGGTTGCGATGACTAAACATTATGTTGAAGGGTTACAGTGGGTCTTGTATTATTATTATCGTGGAGTTCCTCTGTGGAATTGGTACTATCGTTATCACTATGCACCTCGTATATCTGACATTGCCGTTGGTTTGGACATTTGGTTGGGAGATTCCAAGGGTATTGAGTTCGATCTTTCCGAACCATTCAAGCCATTTGAGCAGTTGATGGCAGTGTTACCAGCGAGATCACGCAAGTTGATGCCCGCTGTCTATAGGCCTTTGATGACGGACGAGCACTCTCCCATCAAGGACTTCTATCCTGATGAAGTTGACATCGATATGAACGGTAAAACAGCTTCATGGGAAGCAGTTGTTTTGTTGGATTTTGTGGATGAAAAGAAGTTGTTGGCCAACCTTAAACCTTTAGAGGCTAAGTTAACCCCAGAAGAATCCAAGAGGAATTCGTTGGGTAAGCCAATCGAATTCATCTACAATCCTCAAACTGATTACATCTATCCATCACCATTGCCCGGTTTTTTCCACGACTTGGAGCATGACAAATGTCATGAGGAAATATTTATTTCACCGCCAGTAAAGAATGACATCGTTGTTGGATTGCCAGAGGGTGCCGCTACAGGGAAAGACATGCTTGCAGGCTTTCCAACCTTGAGTACAATTCCCTTCGACTTTGAGTTGAAGTTAAGCGAGGTGAAGGTGTTCCAACAGCCATCGCGCTCGGAGTCTATGATTTTAACTATTGAAAACATCTGGGAAGACATGACTGTTTCTCAGTTTGCACACCAGTTTGTGAACAAATTGGTTTACTCCAAGTGGCCATTCTTAAGAGAATGTAAAGTTATCAGTGTTGTTGACCAGGAAATCAAATATGAAAGTGTCAAGACTGGTAATGGTTATCGTCGTGTTTCCTCGTATCCTTTGGATAATGAAGAAGTCAAAGAAGTCAGGACAAACATGAAAAAGATCAAAGAGCAGTACGAGAAAACAAAAGGTATCAACTTGGGTGCTATAAACGCTTTGGTGTATGTGCAGCCTGTGAATGGTTTGATCAGAAATCAGAAGGGCTCATACGTTAAGACATACTCAAAGGATGTTGAAGTGTACCCTATGCTGTTGATTGTACGCGATGTCGTGAACAAGGATAAGCGTTATGCTTACCGCCCTCCGGTTCCTATTGAGCAAGAGTTTCCACTTGACTCCCAGGTGGTGTTCTTGGGTGACATGGGTTACGGTGCACCAGCCAAGGTTGTGGGTTATGAAGACAACAAATTGAGCATCAAGATTTCACAAATCCAACAGTTAGCTCAACCAAACATTGGTAAACGCCGTGCTGCGATCGAGGCAAAGGAAATCCGGTACAGACCATCATTCGATGTTGCTAAACAGCTTAAATTGAACCCGCTTTTGTTTGCACGCTTGACAAGTGCTTTCTTTATGGAGACCGAGAAAAACCAGCGCGTTAATTTTGGTTTGGACTTGAAAAACGATGGCAAGAGATTGAAAGTTTTAGGGTATACTAGAAAGTTGCCAAATAGTCGTTTTTGGGAGTTTTCACCTTTGGCAGTTGCTTTGATGAATGAGTACATCAACAAATTCCCTGGATTCTTTGAAAACTTGAAGAAGAAGGACCCTAAGGATACACCTCGTGCCCTTGATTTGATTTCTGCTGATGAGTTGAAAGAAATGAAAACTTGGTTGAAGAACGCTCGTGCCGACTTAATCACTGTCTCTTTAGAAAGTGAGGCGTTGACCAAATTTAGTTATCAAGCCATTGAGAATTACATGGACACTTATATCCAACAAAACATCCCGCTCATCAACAAAGACATCAGAGGTGTTCCTCGTGAAGCAGTTTTGAACCCAAGTGAATCATACCAATTGTTGAGTTCCCAGAGGTTTGACTTGGGTGATCGTGTGGTGTACATCCAGGATTTTGGAAAAGTGCCCATTTTAAGTAAGGGTACTGTTGTCGGTATCACAGCAATTGGAAACAAAACCTCACTCACAATTATCTTCGATGTTCCTTTGCTCAATGGTAACACCATGAATGGTAAATTGAGACTGTCGAGAGGCTTGGTACTCGACTCATCGCTTGTCTTGAACTTAACAAACAGACAATTTGTCTACCACAGCAGAGCCTCTCAGAACAGGAAACCTCACAGTGAGGAAGAGAAGTTGACTCGTGCACAGGCCTACGAAAAGAAGAAACAGCAGGAACAAGAGAAGAGAATGAAGGAACAACAGTTGAAGAAGGAACAGGAGCAAAAGGTCAATGCGAAACAATCAAATGAACTTTTAAGTTTGTTGAAAGGTAGTGGAAAGAAGGCAGAGCTTGCTACTGAATCTGAGACTAAAAACTCAGAGTCGGGAGCTCCTTATCCTAATTCAGATGCGGTCAAGAAGATATATGGACAGATTTACCACAATGTGATGCAAAACGGTGAAAACGAACAACCTTTGAACTTTCAGCCAATCACTGGTGGTCCTTATGGTGGCCCTATCCCTGTGGTTCCTGGAATCCCAATGCCTCCTCAGTTCTTCCAACAACCTATGCACCCTTACCCGGTTCCACCGCAACCAATTCCCCCAGTCCAACCACAGCAACCACCCCAGGCCTCCAGAGGTAAACCAACAAGAGGTCGCGGTAGAGGTGACGCGAGAGGTGGCGCGAGAGGTGGCGTGAGAGGTGGTGCAAGAGGTGGTGCAAGAGGTGGTGCAAGAGGTGGCGCTAGAGGTAGAGGTGGTGCAAGAGGTGGCAGGAGCCACACGACTGTACCAGTATCTGAGTAGATTTTTATATGAGGTATATAATAAATCGAGTTATCAACTAACACTGGAATCCGAATTTGTAATGCGTACTCAACTCAAACTATTCATGTACAACAATTCTATCGATAAGAAGTTTACAAAGATTGTAAATTAAGTATGGTGTTTCAATAGGTGAATCACCAACAGTGATTTTGCCAGATACTCTTTCTCTCGTTCTTCATTACATTTTTAAACTCATTCGAATATAGCATTTATGTGATCATGTGTATATACAAGAAGGACTAGCCAGGTTGATGTGGTCGTCCATTTTTTCAATTACTCCTGGTCTCATCGTTTGTTTTCTCCTTACTTATAAACGGTTGGTTGACCTTTCTTTCTAACAATGTGGTGTGTTTGATTGTCTTATCTCCCGGGAGGTTAACCAAGCCCAACGAGTCCCACTCCGACTTCTCCATCAACTGATGATCCATACGACACCCCAAATATTCTTTGGCCAACAAACGGCAGTTGGGTGCGTTTCTATTTTCCGTAAAGCGCATACACTCTAGGTACTTCTTCATTTGTTCTGTGCATTCTCCATAATGATCAAGAGGAAACGATCCTCTCTCTGGTGGAGTTGGTGTCCAAGTTCTAAAGTTGCCACCTGGGGCTCCGCTTGCCATATTGAGTAAAATTTATTGAATGGCGCGAAAAATCATCCGAGAAATTATTGGACTTCAGGGTTCCTTAACATGCTAAAAATTACAACAAGTTTTAGAAGTGAACTAAGGTAACAAGGAACAGGTTACCTTAGTTGGAATAGCCATTCCGTAGCGCAACTAGAGGTGAGCCATTTTCCTCCCACATTGAACTACATGTTTTCTCCTACCAACAAAATAAATCCGATATGGTGTAACGGCTAGCACAGTTCGCTCTCACCGAGCAGACCCGGGTTCGACTCCCGGTATCGGAGTTAATTTTTGTTTTTTTGAATAACTCATTAAACATCTAGGTAAGCTAATCGGCCTATTCGTCTTGGATATTATTGAACAAATGATAATAAAGACGAATAGGCCATAAAAACATCGATTAATAACATTTCAGAATATCCTCTTCCAAAGACACCTGGACGAAAATGACCCAATCTCCTGTTTAGTTACCTTTTTAATCTACAAAAAGAAAGTCGTCACTACAAAGCACGTCGATAACAGAACCCCGATAGACGGAAATAAAAGATACGAAGATTCTTGAATCATAAAGACAAACATTTAACAGCCAATGTTAACGTGTACTTCTTCCTAGCACGGAAACTAATTAGCTCAGTAGAATTGTAGTATTTTTTTACATAGATGTATTACTATAAAGGAGGAAAATTATCTACTCACATGAGCATAGGTTTACCATATTAGTATCAAATTAAAAAACCCCTCTACAAACAATGCCTTCCTCCTCCTATTCTGAACTGGATCCGCGTTCTCCCTGTCATATACTAGAGGCGTCACTCTCATGTTGCATATGGCGGTCAGCATTTCATCGTAGGTGTATCACGGAAAATATGTTCTTGCCACCTTGTGAGCATATGTATGTTTCTGCTTAATGTAAATTGTCCGATATGGTGTAACGGCTAGCACAGTTCGCTCTCACCGAGCAGACCCGGGTTCGACTCCCGGTATCGGAGCTTCTTTTTTGTTTTTTACATCTCTCGTTTTGTACTTATTTAGATGTACACACTCAACACATTGTTAAACAACATATCGCATCACTAAGCAGTTTTTTTTTACATATATGTATGACTATAAAGGAGGATAATTATCTACTCACATGAGCATAGGTTTACCATGTTAGTTTCAAATTAAAAAACCCCTCTATAAACAATGCCTTCCTCC
Organism: Kodamaea nitidulidarum; assembly: GCA_030674215.1. Lineage (NCBI taxonomy): Eukaryota > Fungi > Ascomycota > Pichiomycetes > Serinales > Debaryomycetaceae > Kodamaea > Kodamaea nitidulidarum. Next base: position 193,066 of record JAJLWI010000014.1, on the reverse strand, counting down.
TCCTATTTTGAACCCGATCCGCGTTCTCCCGGTCATATACTAGAGGCGTCACTCTCATGTTGCATATGGCGGTCAGCATTTCATCGTCGACCCCCCATAGAGCTCCAGAGCTAAATGGGGTTAGACGAGATTCGGTTTAGGAATCAACAGAAGATTAATGTTATCGGCGGCTTATCGCGCCCGGCCGCCACCACCGTCCCCAGTCAGTTATATTTGGGGGGTGATCAACACCGGTGCGCTTGAATTCTCTGTTAAACACAGCTTTAACAGTAGCAACAAAGTGGTTGAGATTGTGGAGATGTGTAGTATCGTGGTTTACTGGAGCGAGAAGCTGATCCATGGATAAGGGCTGTGGAAATTAGTTCAGTTAGGTCGTGTCTGCGATCCTATCTTTCTTTTTCTTAGTCCATCATATAACTCTTCCGATATGGTGTAACGGCTAGCACAGTTCGCTCTCACCGAGCAGACCCGGGTTCGACTCCCGGTATCGGAGCTTTCTTTTTGTTTATTTTTTTAGAAACTCGTATGGAAATCAAATTTGGATCATAAAAATATGAGGTAAATAGGAGGAGGAATGAATGTTTGAGGGGGTTTCAAATTTGAAACTAGCATGTATACACATGTGAGTAGAGATTTTTTTTCCTCCTGAATCGAAATACATCAATCAAAAAAAGAACCACATTACATATGTCCTTATAAAAAAATAGGCCCGTGTTTACAAATACCCAGCATGCGTTATGAATGGCTGGAAAAGAAAATCTTTACCATATTCAAAAACATAAAAGGTCGTACCCGGATTCGAACCGGGGTTGTTCGGATCAGAACCGAAAGTGATAACCACTACACTATACAACCGTGAATGTTTTGAACAGGTCGTACCCGGATTCGAACCGGGGTTGTTCGGATCAGAACCGAAAGTGATAACCACTACACTATACAACCGTACTTGTTTTATCGCGGACAGTAAAAATGGTTTGTCCACGTAGGATAAAAAACTAGTATATGTTATGTATTTCTGTTGATTCCTAAACCGAATCTCGTCTAACCCCGTTTAGCTCTGGAGCTCTATGGGGGGTCGACGATGAAATGCTGACCGCCATATGCAACATGAGAGTGACGCCTCTAGTATATGACCGGGAGAACGCGGATCGGGTTCAAAATAGGAGGAGGAAGGCATTGTTTGTAGAGGGGGTTTTAATTTGATATTACCATGGACTACCTTTGTTCGTGGAAGTAGAGAATTTTCCTCCTGTATAGTAATACATCTATGTAAAAAATAAAAAAAAAAATTAAAAAAAAAAACTGAGAGAAATTGATAGGCCACACATTGACCAACACGTTAAAACGAGACACCTAACTATAAATATGCCAAAGTACGACCATAAATGAACAAGCAACTCATGAGTTATTTTCAGATCAGAGGGTAGAACCTGACAGATGTAAGCTTGAAAAATATGAACTTGTAAGAGACTGTAAGTACAAGGACTGTATAGGAGGATATTATATGCACTACATGGAGAGCAGCTGACTCAACGGCCTAATAAGACCCACAACCGCCTCCGGCCCCGGCCTTTGTCCAAAAGTCTAGGTATGAAAATGCCCTAAATATCCTGTCTAAAATAAACAAGTAACACACGAGCTATTTTCTCTAACCTAAAGGGTGTAATCCCTGACAGAACTTCTCTGATGACTAAATCAAAATTAACAAGGTAGCGTACATTAAGAGTCTGGTAAACTATAGCCTTACCAGCTCTTATTTATGACAATGAAGCTTCATAACTATGAAATACTATCTTTGCGTAAAAAGCCCCACACACAGGTGCAATTGTGTCAAAAAATTATATTAAAAAGGTCGTACCCGGATTCGAACCGGGGTTGTTCGGATCAGAACCGAAAGTGATAACCACTACACTATACAACCAGAATTTATTAACATGCAGAAAGATAATTCTCTACACACATATGTATATGTTTACTCTTAGAGCGCACCGGCGTTGATCACCCCCCAAATATAACAGACTGGGGACGGTGGTGGCGGCCGGGCGCGATAAGCCGCCGATAACATTAATCTTCTGGTGATCCCTAAACCGAACCTCGTCTACCCCGTTTAGCTCTGGAGCTCTATGGGGGGGGGCGACGATGAAATGCTGACCGCCATATGCGCCATGAGAGTGACGCCGCTAGCATATGCCAGGGGGAACGCGGATCCAGTTCAGAATAGGAGGAGGAAGGCATTGTTTGTAGAGGGGGTTTTAATTTGATACTAACATGGTTTACCTATGCTCATGTGAGTAGAGAATTTTCCTCCTTTATAGTAATACAAACGTGTAAAAGAAAAAATAAATTCAGCTTAAATACTGGGGTAAATTAGTCAATAAGCTCTGGTTGACTCTTCGATAGTATAAGTAGCCTCAATCTTTTCTTTCACGCTCTATTGCTGATTCTTTGTACTCTATGTTCTGTTTCTTAAGTAGTGTTAGAAAAGTATCTCTCGGCCCGATTCTATATCTGGGATATCTACTTTCTTGAATTTTGGCCAAATTTCTGGCAATAGTAGTCAAATGCTCAATTGGTATAGTAATAGCTTGTCAAGCGGTTACTGATCTTATATAATATAATAGCTCTGTAAAGAAGACACTCTCGATGGATATCTCCTAGTGGTGATCGGATTTTCGCTTAATTCTATAAACTCGGGAATATTTTCCCTTTTATAAGTTCCGCTGTCCGGTGATTTTGTTGCACAATCATACGTGGCATAACAGTCCGTTATCGCCTCGCATTCTCGACAACTTCCGGACAAACCGTGGAACTCTCCTTCTTGCCACTATTGTTAGTCATTGAACGTCAATCGGTTACTTAGAGCTAACTGTTTAAGGATGTGTATACATCTCTCAGAATATAAGGATCCTATAAGCTGTGCTTACATAATGGATTATATAACCCATATAATCCATAAATTTCAACATACTTCCCTATTTATACTTTTCCCGGGAACATCGAATATGGATGCCCGTGATCACGTGCTCTGTACTATCTGCGACCCACGTTCACTATGCTACCGTAATATGGGCCCAGTTATTTATCCGGGTGTCGTGGCCTGTCGCAGCAACTTCGGTACCTATATATAGTTGTAGTATTATCCCTACCCTAATCAGGAAATAGTATGCCTTACCTATAAAGTCACGTGTATATGACACGTGAGTTTAGGTCATCACTTGTGCCGGGGCTATCATACTCCAACATTCACCATGTTAGTATCAAATTTGAGGCCCCCTCTCCAAACATTCCTTCCTCCTCCTATTCAGAACCCGATATGTATTCCCCCAACACACAATTAATAGCCTAAACTGGTCTCTTGTGACTTTGGTAATGCCAAACTTTTTCGCGCATTCTTTACTAATACGAATTATAAAGTAGTCCCTCATTGGACTTAGTGCTAATGTTTCCACTATATCACAAGAGATAACGATTATCTTTTAACTAGAGTCGTTACTTGACGCTCAATTTATAGGAGTCGCTCATATCCCTCAGGAAGTGGTCCCAATGATGATCTTCTTTAGCTTTAATGTAGGTGTAACACGTCTTCACAATCTGGTATAAAATAGAAGAAAGGAGATGGCGCAACTACGACGGTGTACTTAAAAAGTGAAATGTTTCCCTTATATTATCTTTTTTTTTACATAGATGTAATACTATACAGGAGGAAAATTATCTACTTACATTAGCATCGGTATCCCATGTTAGTATCAAGTTAAAGCTCCCTCTACATTAATTAGAACGGTGTAATTTTTGTAAATCGATAGCTATAAAGACAACAAACTCAATTGATTCTACATGCTTTCCACATGGATAATACGAGATCCGCGATAGTTTAGTGGCTAGAATTACCGCTTGTCGCGCGGTAGACCGGGGTTCAATTCCCCGTCGCGGAGTACTTTTTTAGTCTTATTCTTTTTGAAAAGCTGTTCAGTTTTTGGAATAATGGTGGTGTACATTTGTTTTGAGAACACAATCACAGAATTCGTAGCAGAGGTCTTTATTTGATATAATTAGTTATTTAAGCATACTGAGATCAATAGGAGGAGGATGAATGTTCCTAGAGGGGGTTTTAATTTGATACTAACATGGTAAACCTATACTCATGTGAGGAGAGAATTTTCATCCTGTATAGTAACACAACAAAAACCGCTGGGTTTCTAAGACCTTATATTAACAGGAACATATAGCCGCAGTGTCCACTACTGTTCCACTCTTCTTACAGTCAATAGAGGTTCATCGCTGCGGCGAAGAATTTCATAAGAATTATCGGAAGGTTACCATTAATATAAGTTCACGGTCTTGTCGGGGTCAGGTTAAGTTCCTAAATTGCTTATTTCCAAAACAACTACCAAGAGTTACTACTTTTTTTTTCAATAAAGTTTTTTTTTGAAAAAACTATGGGGGGACGACGATGAAATGCTGACCGCCATATGCGCCAAGAGAGTAACATTTTCGCCTCTAGCATATGCCAGGGGGAACGCGGATCCAGTTCAGAATAGGAGGAGGAAGGCATTGTTTGTAGAGGGGGTTTTAATTTGATACTAACATGGTTTACCTATGCTCATGTGAGTAGATAATTCTCCTCCTGTATAGGAATACTTTTACGTAATAAAAAACCAATCCGCGATAGTTTAGTGGCTAGAATTACCGCTTGTCGCGCGGTAGACCGGGGTTCAATTCCCCGTCGCGGAGTTTTTTGAGCCTTTTTTTGGAGAGGCCGTTCTGTAATTGTATATAAAGGTGGAGTTGATTTTGAGTTTGTGCCTGATTCCACCAAACTCCCGGTAGTATAGCTTAAGTAACTGTACTCCAGTATTTTAAGTCCAGTAATCAATCTAAGTTAAGTATAGTGGGTCTATGTGTATTCCTGATAGAAGCTTAGGTAAGAAAGCCTCTGTAGATCTCTCGATAATCTATATAACTGTGCTTTCACACCCGCTAATTATACTTGGCTGTTACCCGCTTCCGTATCAAGCCCCTTGTTCCATAACATCCCACATTCTCGTGCCCTTACCAGATTAGTTAGGTTCCTCGCTCATTTCATTAGCTTATCTAACTTGCATTCAGTTCCGTAACTTGAGTCATTAACCTGTAAATGCCTACATAGTAACAGTTGGATTTCATAAACACGAACAGATGTATTACTATATAGGAGGAAAATTATCTACTTACATGAGCCTAGGTATCCCATGTTAGTATCAAGTTAAAACCCCCTCTACAAACAATGCCTTCCTCCTCCTATTCTGAACCCGATCCACGTATCACGGAAAATATGTTCTTGCAACCTTGTGAGCATGTGTATGTTTTTGCTTAATATAAATTGTCCGATATGGTGTAACGGCTAGCACAGTTCGCTCTCACCGAGCAGACCCGGGTTCGACTCCCGGTATCGGAGTTTTTTTACCTTTTTTTTGGTTGCAAAATTATCTCTTAATAGACACAATATTATTCTGCTAAATGAAGAGTTCATAAAAGTGAAACTCTGTCTGCAAAAGCTTTAAATCATGACATCCATCATAAAGAAATGTGCTCAGATATTCTCAAATTCATTAACATCAGAGCAGACACATGAGGACGATATCTCTGGCGAAAACACCAGCTAGATTGCTTTTATCGAGAACGTGCACACGTGCGTGTTTCCCTCGCTGACGCCACCATCAATTCAGATGTCAACCAGAATGACGAATTGTCCATTTTGCCACTCAATAAAACTACCCTTGAACGTTTATTTCATTATCGGTCCGTACTTCAAGTACTTCCAAGAACGGACACAGGTACAGTACACAGTACTGCGGCTAAAATTAAAGCGGTACATCAACGAAACAGCGTAGTTGCTCCCCATTACTACAGTTCAAACAACATAATTTCTGTATACGGATACCCAACTAGAAAGGTGGGAACAGGTTCATTTGGAGCAGTGTATTTGTTCGAAAAGGATGGACTTAAACATGCGGTTAAATTAATCAAGAATGTCACAAAAGACTGGCTTGAGCGTGTCGGAAATGAATTCGATAACACACAAGTTTTGTCAAAGAAGTATGTATGTCGCTCATTAGACGTGATGGTTTCGGATGAGGACGCCTCCAACTTGGTCATTCTCGTCCAAGAATATTTCGATGGATGTGACATTCAAGACTTATTCTTTCAGAAACCCTCATTTTTGAGTGATTTACGTAAATCTTCTGTCGTGATATGCAACATCTACTTTGCTGTCTATCATTGCTTTCAACACTCAATATGTCATAACGACTTAAAGCCTGAGAATATCATGATTAACAAGGAAACATTAGATGTCAGGCTTGTGGACTTCGGGTTTTCATTGAGATCGGATTCGAAAAACTGCACTGATAGGAGGAATGACATTTACCGGAGGGGTACTTTAGGTTACACCATACTGCCACCTAGTGAAAACGGAAAGTTCGATACCCCCTTCCTCAAGGATCTCAGCATACAGAGAATTGCCGAGGGAAAAGAAGTCTTTAGCCTTGGGTGTGTATTCTATAATATCCTTGCAAATGGCGCTATTCTCTTTGATAGTTGCGATTCCCGGGACTTCACTTACCGTGAGCGCATGGCTCACAGATTTCCAACCAAATTGAAAGATCTTCAATCGACCTCCGTACCCCACCTTAATAACATGTCAAAATTGATTGAACAAATGACCAGGATAAGTGAAGTCGATCGCCTCAAGTTCAATCAGTTAGAGAAGTGGCAATGGGGAGTAGTAGATTAATTTTGGGCTTAACCATGCTGTGAAAACATCTGAAATCAAAAAGCCCCTTGCAGATAAATAAGGCGCAACAGACCATTCATTCCCACCAACCTCTTGGCCGTCTGAGGAGCTTCAACTTTGACACGTTTTCTATGTACACCTCCCTCTGGAACCCTCAAGATGCTGTAAATCATCAACAGTGAAACATTCTCATTCATGACAACAAACTCGTCACTCAAAGAATGTACTACTTGTACTGCGGTTGAATTATTCAAAACAGGCCCCAAGTCTTGCTCATTAAATTTGTAGTCCAATAAATATGCCCTTTCCTTAGTAACCACGAATATTTTGTTAGCGACAGGTATCACATGGTTGATGAGGCTCTTAAATTTGTGCGAGAACGAATCCTTTTTATTTTGCAGAAAGGTAGTGATCGTGTTGCCTTTGAATATTAAGGTATTATTGTGCGCCTGTACAACCTCACCCATGGGTAGCTTGGCTAATCTGAGATTGAAGAAGTTTGGTATTTTAGAATATCCGATTTTGATGCTTTGGCCATTCAAGATAAAACCAAAGGTTGTTTTCGAAGAAATCACCTGAACTTTCCGCACTTTGAATCGCGTGGGTGTATCATTTTGAAAATATTCAAATGGCAGCCTAGTTTGCTTGCTAATGTATGAATTTACCACCGTAGTTGAATCAGAACAAGTTGCGAGCTCTTTGTTTGCCTCAGCAAGAAGTTGTTTTGGCAGCTTATTTGAGATTTCGGGCAAAACATATGTGTTTAGCAATGCCAGTAAGGCATCACTATATCGCAGTTTGTAACTTTGACAGAAGCGTATTAATGCAGACGTGTAATTCTGCACGATAGGACTTGGGTCCATTGTGATACCAAAGATCAGCATGAAAGGCTTTTTCAGCACATCATCTACGACACAACATACGAGTATTCCTTGTTTCCCTTGCGCATAACAAGCAACGTTTGATTTCAGAATGTTGCCGAGATCAAGGAAATCACTTTCAGCAGTTGGTTTGTAAACTTTTGGGAGTCGTAATGTCAAAACACATGTATCAAGATCATAAAAGTTCAAGGCTTTGCGATCTTTAGAAATGTGCACCGAGTATTGTGCAAATTGGGTAAGATAGACTTCATCTATGACGGCTCTTTCATAGTTTAATCTCAAAGTTTCTAAGCTATTAAACCGCAGAAGTGCATCAAATGTACCCAATTTAAGATTAAGGAGACCCGATGGGGCCAGGAATGTTTGCCGCTGTAAAACAAGTTTTCGTACACCCTCATCACATCCTCTTATCTGCTTTTGTTTCTCTTCGTCTTCGTGAAATGCTTGTGTTCTTTTCTGAACTTGAATACTATTGTTGTGATATTTGCTCAACAGTGGTGTACTGTGGGCGCCATTTACTACCTTGAAGTAACGACCCCGCTCCTCGTCGAAATAATAGGACATGAATGACAAGGTACGGGTAGCCGCATGAATTTTTTACCACAACGATGAGTGCTGATGTGCGTGTACATATATCCAAATAAAAACTGAAAAAAAGAAACTCCGATACCGGGAGTCGAACCCGGGTCTGCTCGGTGAGAGCGAACTGTGCTAGCCGTTACACCATATCGGATATTTTATATAGTAATCGGATTTTTCATTTATCCATGTGTGTTTTGTTAACAATACATTTTTTCCGGATCGGGTTCAGAATAGGAGGAGGAAGGCATTGTTTGTAGAGGGGGTTTAAATTTGACACTAACATGGTAATCCTATGCTCATGTGAGTAGATTATTTTCTCCTGTTTAGTAATACATCAATGTAAAAAAAAAAAATACGCGGGCGTAAGAGTGTATTTGTTGCAGCTACTGGACGTTATTCATCCAGTAAAGATCACGTGTAAAAGATTCAATTAATATTTGTCTCAGCAACAAATAAGGTGTGGTATTGAACATGATATTCATATAAAAACGTATTACGAATCTCCTAAAGCTTAGAATAGTTGAAAACTCATTAAATTGAATTTGAACTTTACGAAATTCTTCAATTTAATCGTAATATCTTTTCTTCAATTAATTAACAAATATTTACTATTAATTGTATTGCACCGGTTTTTGAGCAGACCATTCCTTTTTCCTTTTGGCAAGACTATAGTTTACGAAGATTTGCAAAGACGAAAAACCCAACCTTAAATACAAATCTTCCCTTCTTCACAATGAAGTCATTCTAACTTTAAGCTTTTGATTTGTTTAAAATACAGTATTTCAGTATAAGACGTGAAAATGATTTGATTACAAGGGTATTCGTTCACTCACCCTTCACTTCTATCGCTTTACTGCTTTATTTCGCTCGCTCGTTCATTTATTTTCCGCTGAATATTCGTTCACTCATTCCTCTCGTTCAGTTCGTTCAGAATTAAGTAAATCCTTTGTAGTTTCTTGGTTACTTCATTTGGAGAAAATTATCGGATAAAAAGGAAAAAAGAAACTCCGATACCGGGAGTCGAACCCGGGTCTGCTCGGTGAGAGCGAACTGTGCTAGCCGTTACACCATATCGGATGATTTGTTAATAGCAAGGAAATAATAGCGATCACACTATTACGGAGAAAAATAGGCTGCGCGAATTTACGCCTCTAGTATATGACCGGGAGAACGCGGATCGGGTTCAGAATAGGAGGAGGAAGGCATTGTTTGTAGAGGGGGTTTTAATTTGATATTACCATGGACTACCTGTGTTCGTGGAAGTAGATAATTTTCCTCCTGTATAGTAATACATGTAAAAAAAAAATAGAGCTGATAGTGGGGTGATTTTTTCCAGCCAATGCCAACATGACATATGGAGAAATTATACTGCATTCTACAACATAGTCGTCTAAAGATCATGCATCTAAAGTATATACAGAAGTATACGATTACCCGACAAGCACAATACTGACAACACTTTGCAAGTACGGGTATCGCACCAAGGCAATGACTGTATCGCAAACCTTGATCAATCAAACATCACATGGGTAACACATAGCGGCTATATGGGCCAAAGAAACGTCTAATCCTCTCGGGTGTCAGAAAGTACTTTTGATATATTTCAGGTGAGCAAGTTGATATCATATACTTGTAGTTGAGCGTGTAAGCAAATCAATTACCCTTCACGTAGTTTTCATAGGCTTTGTTGTTGAAATTGCCAAATTTGTAGTCGATGTCCAACAATAACTTGATGGCATCCTGCGACTTGTAGATGTACTCAGCAGGCAACTTAACAAGTGCGTCGTTGATCTTGTTAGCAGGCTCAAGAGTCGACTTGTTCAAGTACACGATTCTCTCGTTCTTGCCTTGAGAGTTGTAAACCTGGTCGTTGGTCAAGTTATACACACCTGGGTAACCGGAAATGGTTTTGAAGTTGGACTCTCTTGTGACTGGAGGGTTCAATGGGAACCAGTTCTGCAACAACTCGTAGGATGCGAGAGTGAAACCGAACTGAGGCGAAGATCTAAAGACTCTCGCAAGAGAACCCTTGAAAAACGCACCCATACCTTCTTCCTTAAAGATCACCTTGGCAGCGTGGGTAATGCCCCTGTACTTGGTCTCGTGCAGCTTCGCCTCAACCTGCAATCTGGTCTTGATGACATCAGCAGGAGTGGTGAAGAATGCAGATGGAGCACCAGCAAGCGCACCTGAGACCAACAACTGCCACGTCAGTAAGCGGTGAGATGCATTAGTGTCATTGGGGTCAAAACCAAAGATGTAACGCTTTAAGTTAGCATAAGTGGGGAAGTAAATGGCCGAGAAGGGAACATCTCTTAACAAACAAGCCAGGGCACCCTTGTACAAACCCTTCAAGCCCAATTGCTTGATGATTTGGGTTGCATTCAAACGCTTCAATGGGATCTCACCAGGCTTGGCAGCCTTGTTTCCACCCTGCATCTGCAATCTAATCTTGACGATTTCAAGAGGGTTGGTGAAAATGACCTGACAAGCACCAGCAGACATACCTGCACCAATTTCCCAACCCATAGTGATTTTTCCGTCTTCATCAGTACCAATTTTGCGCACCAAGTCGTTAACAGTCAACTTAATGGCCTTTTCTGGAGCCACACCCACCAACTGTGCACCGAGACCTGAATACAAGCCCTTGAAGCCCTCACCAACAATGATTTTCTTGAAGCAATCAAATGAGTTTTTGTACACGGCCTTGTGTTTTTGAGCCTGCATTCTTGTCTTGACGAGATCGATAGGGTACACCACAGTTGCACCAATACAGCCTGCAATCAGACCCAAGAAGAAACTGTAAAGGGAGTCGAAAATGGGATAGAGCGAGAAGTTGTCGGTGTCATCGCCAAACTTGAGGCCGGAAGAGTGTCTGGTCTCTGGGTGGTCGAACATGGAGTACAAAACGTCCTTGCTGTTATTATTGTAGTTTGGGTTTAAGAACGAAATGAGCTCCTTGCGTGGGATGTTGTCGTCACTCTTCTTGTTGATCAAGTGGAAAAGGAGATCAATCTCAGCAATCAGCACGGGTCTGAAGTTTGCCGACTTGAGAAGGTGGTCATTCAAGTGATTGTACAAATCAATCTTGTTGATCACAATATCGTCTTTGTCACGGCGAGTTGGTGGAGTGTTAGCCACAACCTCGTTGATCAAGTCAACCTTGCTCAAGGCGTTATAAATGAACAAAACATTGGAGAAGGTGTAGCTATTTTGCAGCTGAGGGAAAAAGTCGGTGATGTTGCCCAAATTGTACTTTAATTTGGACGACAACTTGTGGTTCAAGTTGTTCTTGAGGAGGTGGATCAACTGGTCGCTATCAATAGTGCCATGTTTCCCGGCCAAAACCTCAAAGTTTCCAATCAACTTCGTCACTGGGAGGTTGTTGACCAACAGGATAAAATCATTGAAATGTATCTGTCCATCTGGCTCGAAGAAACGCACGAGAGAGGTCCAGTTAAACTTGGCCTGTTTTGGCTGGTATGAAGGGTCTATGGACTTGTTCAAGCGAGTCAACATCTCAGCACATTGCTCGTATGTTAACTTGGCACCGATGTTTTGATTGTTAGTTACAAACTGGTAGACCACCTTGAACTCTCCATCAGGCGAAGTTAAAGTCTTGATGAAAGACGTCCAATCACTTTTGGTCACATAGCCTTTTTGTTTTTGGTCGGCTATCAAGTACAATAAACTGAATGCCTCTTTGGGGATATCCAGCTTGAATGGGGAAACGATGTCAGTGAATGCGTTTAACGTGAGAACGTCGGCATTGGCAGACTCATTGTACGTGGCAAACTGATCAAAGATCTCGCCGGCCTTAACCTCTGTCATGGTGGAGAAAAATTTGTGTTGAACTTATTTACTGAAAATTCGCTCGCTTTTATTGTCGGTGACTCAATTTGGAAGAATCGCCGTTTGCGGGTGATGTCTAATATCGGGAAAACAACTCTTATTGGCAATAACAAGTGCATCTGACGAGGAAAGACCGGCAAGTAATCCTCGGCGCGTGATCCTGGCACGGGTCACTATGGACCACTGGGTCTTGCGTTCTGTTTCTGCCGCAAGGGACTCGCGTTGTTTAAGCATGTTCTGTCTTGTGATTATCCCCGCCGTTCATCCGAGGCATCGGTTTACCGGGAAAATACCCCACGAAATAAGGAACTTATTAAACTATGTAAAAAAAAGGAAATGTATGCAAAACGCGAATAAGAAACCAGATCACGGGCCGAAAAACCGCGGAGGACCCATGTAAACTAACATAGGCGTATATAGCCGAAACCGGGTCGGAGACATCATTATCTATATATTGACCAAGAAGTTAAAAAAGAAGCTCCGATACCGGGAGTCGAACCCGGGTCTGCTCGGTGAGAGCGAACTGTGCTAGCCGTTACACCATATCGGATTTTGATGAGATTTTGGGGTTAATGGGAGACAAGAGGTGAAGGAGAATGATTGTAAGTTGTATTCATAACCAGAAGGAGAATGAATGTATGAAAGGATATATTGTCTTTATGAATGTTTACATAAAATACTCTAGTGTTTATGAATGTACATAAGATGCTCTTGTACTGTCTTTATGATATAAGATGCTCTTGTATTGTCTTTATGATATAAGATGCTCTTGTATGGTCCTTTATGAATTCATGAATATGCTCTAGTATGGTCCTCTATGAATTCCTAAATATGCTCTTTTATGGTCCTTTATGAATTCATATATAGTATGCTCTTATGTAATCCTTTATGAATTCATACATAATATGCTCTTATATAATCCTTTACGAATGCACGAATTAGATGCTCTTCTGGTCCCCTCTCATTAAATCCTGATTTGGATTCTTACTTAACTCACAAACGTTGAAAACTTTCTTCCCCCTCTTAGTTCACCCACATTCTATTATTCTATTAACTACTCATTATCCTTCGTCAATGTAACGTCTATCAGGAATATTCCCATTCTTACCAGATATCCTCTACATCTCTTTGCAAGCTCAATCGCCCAAATCCACCTCGTAGCTCTCGTTGATCCTGCTCTCGAGCTTCTTAAAGCCCGACTCATTGCGTTGTCGCAAAACCAAAGTCTCAAACCCATTCGACCGGTCTATACCGTCCCAAAGACATCCCGCTGTAATATGGAACCTATTTGGAGGAACTACTCCTCCTGTATAGTGAAACCTGGTGTCTTCCTGCCGACTGTCTTCGACAGTTTCGCTAAAAAGCGGCATGGGATCATCATAGACGTATTTACGCTTGGTTGGAGCCTTAGATTGCCGTGTTATTTCATCCTCCAGTAGCCTCACTTCGTTAGTCTGGGTCTTTTCTGCTAGTAAGTGCTGTCTCTTTTCATCAATATCCACTTTGCGTCCACTGGAGTCTCTGTAGATTGTCTGCTGATTGGGGGGAGCACTATTGAGAGGGTTTTCAACTTCTTTCTTGACAACTTTGGGCGCCTGGCCGTTGTCTATTCTTTTGAAGCCCTTGAACTCTTTTGTTACAACCACAGGCACGGGCTCCGGTTCATCTTCCGGTTCAGGCTCTGGTTCGTTTGCTAGATCTGGCTGCTGGACCACGATTACTTGAGACGTCTTGGTCTTCTTTTTCTTTCCAGGTTTTAAGTATTTAGCTAGGTAGTCTGCTCGAGACATGAGATGGAGTAGAGAAAATGATATTTTGTGCAGGTATTTTGGAGCTCAATCGAACGAACTTACATTATATAGTGATAACTGAACGATCGAAAGAACTTCATGAGTGAAGTGAGTGAGTGAGTGAACAAACCTTATATAGTGATAAATGAGTGATAATGAGCAGGTTATAGAAATACTAGTTTGATGGTGATTGAGTGTATTTTTAGGCTTTATTATACTGTTCAGTCTACTCTTAGCCTACTCTTCAGTCCCCCCAACCTACTCTTATCCTACTCTTCAACACTTCAACTTTATATTCATTGATCCAATTGATGTGGTACTACATGTTTCCGTTCACACGCTATCTCAAGCCCTCTTTCTGAAACCCATCAAAAATGTACACGGGTGCATGAAAATACCATAAATCCACTCATTTATGTATACTATAGTAAGACCACAGCTTTCTACCTTACACTCGATCATAAACTGAGTGATACGTCGTCAGCCGGATCTAGTTTCTCCAATTTCAAATTACACATCTAGCTTCTCACTGAATTCGTCAGTTAGTAAAATTACATTAATATCTGGCACCCCGTCGTCAACTCGCTACAAGGCTGGTTATACATCAACTCGCCAGTTCGTAAAAATACCCAGACAGAGTCACTGCATTCACCAGCCCATTTCTTCACTCAGCCTCAATAATCTCTCTTCTATCACTTCAACTTATTCACCTGGTTGTGTAACTGAGCCATGACCTCGCACAACTCCATAAACAAATTGTACTGCGACTTGATCACCTGTACAATATTGAACAAGTTCCCGAACCCCTCGTTGCACAGCCTCTCCAAACCGTTAAGTACGGCCTCCAACTCTCCCACCAACTGCTCGTAGCTGCCCAAAACCTCGTAGTACTTCTTGATCTTCTTGATGAAAAAATCGTTCAAGTGGTACGACAGCAGAAGTCGCGTGCCCGGCGTCGAGAGCTCTGTGATCAACTGCATGATCTTGGTGATGTCGTTTGTCAACTCGTTGTTCAACGACTTGAGCAGCGCCAAGTGAGACTGATCAAACTTGAGTGCCTGCTTGGTGGACATGAGCTTGTTGCGCAAGTAATTGATGTCCTTCGGTATGGAATCGATAATATTGGCATGCTTTTGCTGATCGCTTTCCAAAGTCGTGGCTATCAAGTGCTGCGTGTTGATATATGTGTCGAACTGTTCAAGCTCCTGCTTGACTGCCGGTGGAAGCAGTCCTACACGGCTCATTCCCGAGAGCTGTGGTGTTGTGGGCTGGTTCGCGTTGTTCGCGTTGAATAAACCAGATGTATTTCCCGTGTTGTTGAACAACCCACCCGACGGAGCGGTACTTCCTGCAGTAGAGTTGTTGAAAAGCCCACCAGTAGCCGGCTTGTTTCCAAATAAACCATTAGAGGTCGAGTTTGCGTTGTTTCCAAAGAGACCGCCGGAGGATGGAGCAGTGCTGGTGTTTCCAAAGAGACCAGTTGCTGGTTTGTTGCCAGCAGCGGCTGTATTTGTGGTTGTGTTAGAGGTGGTATTTCCAAAAAGACCACCTGTGGTGTTGGTTTTGTTGCCAAAGAGACCAGAGGTACTGGTTGAGTTGTTATTTCCAAAAAGCCCCCCAGAGGTGTTTGTGCTTGTGTTGTTGGTATTTGAGTTGTTTCCAAAAAGACCACCTGTGGTGTTGGTTGAGTTGTTGTTTCCAAAGAGCCCACCAGTATTGGTTGTGTTACCACCAGAAGTGTTTGAGTTACCGAAAAGTCCACCCGACGTGTTGTTTGAATTTGAATTATTACCAAAAAGACCACCTGACGTGTTGTTTGAGTTTGAGTTGTTACCAAAAAGACCGCCCGATGTGTTTGATGCTCCAAAAGCGTTGCCAGTATTTGTTGCGCCTCCAGCATTGGCCGCAGTTCCAAAACCACCCGCAGGTTTAGCACCAAAAAGACCCCCAGTGTTGGTTTGGTTTTGTCCAAACAATCCCCCTGTCAGGTTTGATGTGGTTGTATTGGGTTGCGTGGAAGCGTTGTTTCCAAAGAGTCCTCCAGTTTGGGGCTTTGCACCGAAAAGACCACCTGAAGTGGATGATCCACCACCAAAAAGGCCCCCGGGTGCCGCATTGCTGTTTACAGCGTTGTTATTCGATCCAAACAAACCCCCATTGTTGGGTGCAGACGATGCTGCGGTCGATCCAAACATGGTTGTTATGTTGAGCAGATTTCAATTTTTCTCGATGCTTTTTAGGTGCAGGTAAATAATGAAGCTTCGTCCTGAGTTTCTACGGCGTGTAGATGCGTTGCTCGAGCAGGAATTGGAGATAGCGCAGGCAGAGAACGAGAGGGTTATACGTGATCTTAATGAGGAAGTTCTGCTTCTTCAACAGGAGGTGAAAAAGTGGCAGAAAAGGTGTGAGGTAATGGAGAAGGAATTACAAAAAAGGCTGGAGGGTAAAGATGGGAGTAAGGCTAGAGGTAAAGTGGAAGGTATAACGACAGAATCCAATGGGTTACTTGGTTTGGAAGGAGGAAAAAGAGTGAAAGGTTCAAGAGATGCTCAAGGTACACTTGATGGATTTATACTGAGGGATTCTGGGAAACCTGATGATTTTATGCTGAGGGGTCCAAGCACACATGATGGTTTTATACTGAGGGATTGCACACATGACGGGTTCATACTGAAGAATTCTGGTACACATGACGGGTTCACACTGAATGATTCCACCAAACTTGATCATTTGGTAACGAAAGATTCAGGAGCACTTCATCGCTTGAATTCCACGATTTCTCTTGAGCCGGAGAAATCAAAGGCTGACCAAAGGCCAAATTACAACAACCATCTGAGTGGGGATTTGTCGCCCACCGGCGAAAAAGCCAACTCTGAAGAAACCAATTCTCTGGTTTCCAAATCCCCACTGTATCGCCCCAAACTCCAGTCGCTGAGCCCAAGACGACCATCGTCCACGCTCAAAATGATGTCGATGAACTTGGGCCGCGGAATGCAACACATCCCTGATTTGAGAAGCAAGTCATTGTATGACAACACGGCTGTTCACTCGGACGACGAGGACTTTCATATTCTCCCTACCCAATACTCTGATGACGATGCTTCGCAGGACATATATAGAAAGTCTCCCATCAAAGTATCGCCAAGGAATCACAAAAGACCTGTGAAAGTTTCGACTTTCGAACTGTTGGAGTCCATGGGACCCGTGTATATCGGAAGCTCACCCGAGAAACAAAATGCCAAGCAAGAAAGCAAAGACCATGCTGTTCTAAGGCTCTCGTCTCCACTGTCATCACCGGTCAAAATCCCCCGGGATCCACCAGCCACGCTTCGTGAATCGCCCCTGAAAGCTATGAGGGTTACATCGGAGAGATCGTCACAAGTGGAGGACTCTGAGGACGAGGTGGAGTTCCGGGTTCCAGATATGCCACGCCCGTACACCATCCTCCAAAAGCGCGATTTTCTCCAAAAGTACTTCCACGCCAAGATCTCGGAGTTGAAGGTGAATCTCGCTGCGAATCCGATCAGTGAGCACCGATGGATTATCAGCGATTTCAAGCCCAACAGTGCGTACGATAGCAGGTATCTGGCTAAAATGGTTCCCCAGGGCAACGATAAACGGCGCATAGGGATGACATGGGCCGAGGAGTCCAACAGGAAGCGGTTTCACAGGCTTGCAGAGGGGAAGGAAAACAGTGAAAGTGAGCAAAGGCTCCAGAAAGAATACGATGATAAGTTGAGTCAGATATATGATAAGGTGCCTTCTCCTCCCGGTTTTATGGCGAGCGAGTTTCCGAGCACACAGGAGCAGCAGCGGCGGAGAGAGATCATCCAAGAGCGCCAGGCCCGGCGAGTCGAACGACGGGTGGCAGAGTGTTTGAAGGTTAGGGCGGGGCAGCAAGTGGGTGAGTTTGTGTTTGTGTATGAGATTTTGAACGAGTATGTGCGGCAGGGGCGGTGGTATGTGAAGAACGACAAGACTGAAGGGGAAGAGGGTAAAGAGTGATGGGGAGGTGAAGACCTTAGATATGAATACGGGGGAGTGAACAAAAAGACTCAGGTATGGATACGGGAGAGTGAACAAAAAGACCCTAGGAAGGATACGGAGGAGTTGTATGCTTGGAGTGAACTATGCATTACTGCTTTCTAAAGTCTATGTCATGATAAACTCATACGACATAGCTTGGCGATTCGTATTTCAGTTACAATTTGAGCAGGATGAAGATTAGGACAAGACCCACGCAGGCGTGGGAAAATTGAACAGGTTATATGAGTGAGTGTAGAGAGCTTGGGAAGAAGATGAATAGATAATTAGAAGTATACAGTAGGTTGTATTCTGGTTAAAGTATTATTGAGGATGTTTGGTGATAGGTTAAGATTTATTGAAGTGACGGATATATATGAAGAGTTGAGTTAAGCTGAGAGGGTTGGGGGAAGGGATTCAGTGGCTAAAATTGATCAATTGAGAGATGTTACGTTGTTGGGATTAGTTTATGAAATTGGTAGTGCTTAGAAGTGCTTAGAATTAGTGACGAAAATTAGTGCTTACGGTTAGTGACGAAAATTAGTGCTTACGGTAAGTGATGAAAATTAGTGCTTACGGTAAGTGATGAAAATTAGTGCTTACGGTTAGTGATGAAAATTAGTGCTAAAAATTAGTGGTGCTTAAAACTAGTTTAGAATTAGTGAAAAATTAATGCAAGAATTAGTGTTGAGAAGAATGTTGATAATCAAAGTATATTAGTACTGCATTGCTGCAAATTATTAATTCCCTGCTAGTACCGCCCTAGAAATACTGAATTAAGTAACCCGATGGTTCAATACTAAGTCATATAAACCAAAAACCTCTACGTTGTCAAATGGTCTAGAGTCGCAAGTTCTGTCCTTCGTACAAAAATAGAAAGAGGTCAACCGATATAAGGTATTGTGTAACAATACTGCATATGAGTATCGCTTTTGCACGCGGTAGAGTTCTAGCCAAACTAAAGCACCCAAAGGGATATTCCTATCTTTTTGCGAAGTGTCCACAGGTGTTCTAATCTGAATACAAAATACTTTAACAGGATATATTAATCATGTTTTAGCATAGGAATGCCCTATTAATCATGTTTTAGCATAGGAATGCCCAGCTATTAATCATGTTTTAGCATAGGAATGCACCAGCTGTAGAGCCAAAGGACGGAATCTTAGTACAACTCCAAGATGTCTCTATAACAGTCCTTTACCAAATACCAGTACTTCGAATATCCAGAACCACACTTCCGAATAGCAGCTCTCCTGGCCAAATACACTTTCAAATAATATACGAATCAGACAGACATTAAGAAATTCGGACACTTAGATCCCTCAGACATTCAAATTTAGGCCGTTGACCTTCGACCGTTCAAGCTATTACAAGTACAACAGAACATACTCCCATTCAATAGTTTCATCCTTACATTCTATCAAGGTTGCAAAACATTCGTGCACGTAACGCGACACAGCCGGGCAATTTTGAGTAAAGATGGCAATTTTGAGTAAAGATGGCAATTTTGAGTTAAGATGTCTTACACGATGCGGCATAACAAATATATGCGCGCAGAATCAATGAACAATAGCCACGAGAGGACAGCAAAGGTTGTGTAGTGATGGTATATAAGGTGCAGTATGTACCAAGGGGTAGTATACTGGGTAGTATATCACGGTACCAAGGGAGTATATTAGTAACTTACGGTACTTAGGAGTATATTAGTAAACCACAGTACCTAGGAGTAAACTACGGTACCTATGAGCCCCACCTTACCACCCCAGTATATTAGCATATCACGATACCAAGGTAAATATATCACCAAATACTAAAAGCACCCCTTTACTCTTGTCCATTAAAGCAAAACTATCACTCCCGAGTCAAAGATATCCAAATAGAAACCAAGCGCACATAAGGATTCAATGGTAATATCACCTCAGTGATAAGAAATTTTTCACGGTACAAAAATACCAAACTTCTAGAATACCCCGACCCCAGACTAATTCACCCACATCCATTGGCATCGCACAATAAGCGTACCTACATCTGATACCACCATATCCTAGAATCTCACACATTATACTAACAACAACCAAAAGTACTAAACTCAGACGATCTTCACAATCCTAAACTAGCTAAAACCATTTCAAATTTGTCTAACTCGAACGGTTTTTCATTTACGTGATCAACAACAGGACTGTATACAGAAATACTTTATATAAACACTGAAACCAGTAGACTATAGTCAATGATATCACCTGCATAAGCTTCCACTCGTCCCTGTGTTCCTGTGAGAAAATGGAGGAAATTCACATTGCGTATTGAACGCCTTGACTGCTATTCGACTAGGTAAAAAATCACTCGTTTCTTTCTATTTCCGTGATTGTACCATTGCACTATTCGGTTGCCTCGTTCCAACTATCGTCAAGAATCCTCTTTTGTGTTGACCCGTCATCTGGCCGCCAACACGCTTGGTTGCCTGCCGTAACCGCGAACGCTAACGTATTTTTCACGAAGCTAATATCGCCCCTTTTGACTGTCTAAAGCTTTTTCTAATAACAGCCGAGTTGCTTTTGCGCATGCAGGTAAACCATCATCAGCAGTGCTTGTTACACTCTGAACCTCTTCTACACTTATTGGCCGACGACTGCTGACTCCAAATACGGAAGGTAGTTAAGGAATGAAGCAGTATTGATATCGTCTCCCATTGTGCCAATTTTCCAACCCACTCATTTTAACTCGACTACATCGACCTCCACCCAACTTCATCTTTCTTCTACTTCAATCCACCTCCATCTTCTACCTCCATCTCGCACCTTCTCCCCTCATCCACCTCATCTCACATTTTCTCCCAACACCCTCCTCTTGTTCATAAAAGCAACCTCAAAAAGGAAACCTTCCGAAACCAGGATTCGTTACACACCAATCCCGGCTGGCAGGCATTTTTTCTCCCTTCTAAGCTTTGTGTTGTATGGTATTTTTCTGCGCCATTCTCCTTATAAATAAATCGGATTGCATTTGCTTTAAATTCTGCTACACTTTCTTTTTGGGTCGATGGTAGCAGGTTGTTAGACACCAACGACACTCCACGATCTCAGCAAAGAACCCGGGCATTGCTGTCTAAACGACCACATCAACCCATTACAGTCTTTTTTTTCGAATTCCCACTACTGGCGGCTAAATTTCCAACTAGACGCAGTTTGACCGTCAAGCGACTTGGGTATGTCACACAACCACAACCTCTCGATCAACTCGCTTTCGTCGTTGATTGAGCCCACCACGCCACCGTCGCTCAACAAGTTCCACGATAAATCACACGCCAGCGCAGGTGCCATCGGTTCTGCCCACATGCAGGGCAACAAAAAGATTGGCTCCAAGTCCATCTTGTGGGATTCGCTGAGCAAATTGAACAGCGCGTTGAACTTGCCGAATTTCAACATCGAGAATACTGAAGTCCCGGTACTCGCGCGGTCGGGACTGGTGAGCTCGGTCACCTCGGCCGAGTCCGCCAACTTGTACAGCGTGCACTCGCCACAGGTGTCTGTTGATTCGTCTTTTGACAAGGAGAACCACGAGGCACTCATCCCCACGGTCAAGAAGATCGACAAGGACTATCTTGCGTCAATCAGCAAGGTGCCGTTGGCCCAGATCAAGCTGGAAATACTCAAGCTATCGAAGGACCAATACGGATGCCGTTTCTTGCAAAAGAAGAT
>JAJLWI010000014.1:141885-171371 GCA_030674215.1 Kodamaea nitidulidarum | reverse complement strand
TCAACAACACGCACCAGTTGCAATTGCTCACCAAGGGCCTTCGCCCCTATATTATCGAGCTCATTAAGGATTTGAACGGTAACCATGTCATTCAAAAGATCCTCAACAAGTACCAGCCTGCCCAGTGCCAGTTCATCTACGATGCCATCATCGCGGACTTGTACGTGGTGGCCACCCATAAGCACGGGTGCTGCGTTTTGCAAAAGTGTTTAAACCATGTGACGGAGCTGCAGCTTGCCGAGTTCCTGCGGTGCATTCTCGACTTTAAGAACTTTTCGCTACTCATCAATGACCAGTTCGGCAACTACGTTCTCCAGTACCTCATTCTGATCAACTCTTTGGAGATCAGCTGCAAGATGTTTGACAACTTTGTCCAGTACGGCGTTAATGACTTGTGCAACCTCAAGTTCTCGTCCAACGTGGTGGAAAAGTTTCTCAAGAACTGTTTCAATAACGAGGTTCTCAATGTCAGCTTCTCAAACCTCAAGTTTAACTTGATCTACTGCATCTTGGTGAACGACTTGAACAAGTTGATCAATGATCCCTACGGCAACTACGTGATCCAGACATTGATTGACATTTTGGATAACCCACAAGTGTCATACGAGCGCAAGCCGACAGGGTTTGGCGAGGCACCCGCATTCACGGCGGAGAAATTGCATCTTTTGCTCCCCCCGCCTACGGGCGAGCCCATTGGTTCGATTCAGATTGCAATTATCAAGTGCTGGTTCCAGAACTGCAAGATTGTGTCAAGTTTTGGCAAGCGGATCCAGTCCAAGATCAATGTGATTTTGAACAACTACCAGCCCGTCCCCGCCAAAAAGCGCCACGGCCATCCTCCTCCTTACGGGTACCATGGATACCCATCGCACCAGCATTCCAACTCCTACGGGCTGATGCAAGACTACCAGAAAAAGAAGCCTGGTCGCATGATTGGCGGTCAAATGGCACAAAACATGGCACCCATGGGCCAGGGTATGGGCCAGCAATACATGGCGAACCCCAATGTGGTCAACCAGAACTTGGTCAACCCTGTATCCGTGTTGAATGGCAACTACATCTTCACCCATCAAGGATCTGTTGCGCAGGACTACTTCGTCAACGAAGCTGCGTACGGGTTTCCCCAGGGTGGTCCTTTCGGGCCGTCTTCGCATCGCAACTCCTTTGGTGGGAATCCTGAAAATGCCATGTTCAAGACCCTGGTGGTGCCACCGGGCATCCAGGGCACGTTCCACCAAGCACCGTCCGGCCAGTTTGCCCCTCAATTCAACCAGCCACAGTTCAGGCTACAGGGTAACAGTGCCAAGCATAGCAACTCTTCCTCTTTTCTGGGTGACTATAGACCAGTCCCCAACTACTTTCAGAGCTAGGTTGCATGACACCTGATACAGGTGCCATCATAATCAACCGGATTCGGGTTATTTACATCATCACTCGCGAAAGCTTCATTTACAAGCCTCGTGCTTCAGCTGTACTGCAACGCTTCAGTTCTTTCATGTTTTTTGCAGATAATCATATGTACGCTTATGTCACCTATACCAAAAAAAAATCAAAGACGCTCTCTGTTGAGCAAACTTTGTCTGTGTTATAATATTATATTGAGATGGAATGTCTGTAGAAATCTAAAGACGTAGAATGAATGGTATTGACATACTCTCAAGTTGATTGTGGTTACGAGCAAAAGGCGCATAAAGGGGTGACCTTAATAGACCCGAAGGGGGGGCGACAAAATACTTTTTTTAAAAATTCGACGAAAAATGGGAAAAAGAATGATTCAAGATATGCATGTTGCAGGGATGCAGGGATAAAAAGGCGGGCAACGGACATTTCAAAATGTACTCAATATATTGCTTGCAAACATCCATATTCACACTTACTGGGTTCACCAGCCGCTATGTTTTCCATAGCCCGCGTTGGTCGCAAAATCACATTGACTATACTGTCCCAATTGGGAAAAGTCGCGAAAATTTGGTTGAATCGGGAAAATAAAATATGTTACAAAAACAAGCCAAATTTGCAGCCTTTACGCGAGTTAAAAATAGACGCGTGCTTACGTAAAGCGTGCGAAGAATAAAAAAGATGATCTAGCCGAGGATCGAACTCGGGGCCTTTTCGGAGCTTACATTGAAATTCAATTGTAAACGAAACGTGATAGCCGCTACACCACTAAACCATTTCTTGTTTTATAGAAGAAAATAGCGCTATAAGTCCTGGCATACACGGCTTTTGCGGTTACCCATGTGGTCGGCACCTTCGGGACGTTGGTTCAATCATATAGAACTAGCAGGGTACTCACCCTATTCCCGCATACACCACTATTGATCAAGAAGGAACCGTCTTTCCATGCCAAGGTGAATGTCGTGTCAATGTCGCACTACCTCTCTGAAATCAAAAGCGCCACGACTCAAAATTTAAAGAAAGGTACTCACACGTTAAATACACTTACGATGGAGAAATTTGGATTCCAGCGTGTTTCTAACTCGCCATCTAATGCTGGCCAACCAAGAATATCCCACAGCCGGCCCATTCCACCCCCACCGACAAGTCACCAGCATCATGGTAGTCCCGTTAGGCATATCAAAAGAACGCTCATTACAGCCAACTGTCCCCTGAACGACGTGATTCTCGCAAACTGTGTCGGAGTGAATCCAGCCGACTTTGAAGGCATCCCGGACCGGAGCAGCGTGATATTTGACGCGCACTATGTGGTGACCATATTCAAACACCCAGATGTGGCCCCAGGAACTGTTGGCCTTGGAGCAAACGTGAGAGTGTGGGGTTCATGGTCCCTTGAGCAGGGCATTCTTGTGGAAACCTACAACATATTCGAGGCCAGCGGTGGACAAGAGCAATATCTTAGTGGATTGGACATTATAGTTGACTTCCGTTCTGCTAGAAACTCCCATTCTAACCCTATAAACCACGAGGACTTGGTGGAGAGATTTGTGGGAATTGCGGAGAACCAGGTCTTACAGCCGACCCAGCAAATAGTGATGGAGTACAAGGGCGTAGTTTTGATGCTCTATATCAATAGCGTGCAAGTTTTGACCATGAGACCTGATGGGCCATCTTTGCAGGAGTCTACCGACTTGGACGTGAAGGGACTTTTGACTAGAAGCAAAACGGAAGTTATTTTCTACCCTAAACAAAAGTCGATTATCAATTTGGTGAAGCCAGCAAAGCTCCAGGGTAAGAAGCTCGGTGCGGGCGCAGCGCGTGCGCACACCAAGAAACAGATCATCAACCCAGACTTCAAGTTGGAGGAGTTGGGGATTGGTGGTTTAGATGCAGAGTTTCAGGACATTTTCAGAAGAGCCTTCAACAGTAGAATCTTGCCTCCTGAGATTGCAGAGAAATTGGACTACAAGCACTGTAAAGGTTTGCTCCTTTACGGTCCGCCAGGTACAGGTAAGACGTTGATTGCTCGTAAATTGTCCAAGATGTTGAACGGTAAAGAACCCAAGATTGTCAATGGACCGGAGATGTTGAGTAAGTACGTTGGTGCCTCTGAGGAGAACATCAGAAACTTGTTTAAGGATGCCGAGGCAGAGTATAAGCAAAAGGGTGACGACTCAGACTTGCACGTCATCATTTTTGATGAGTTGGACTCAGTATTCAAACAGAGAGGGTCAGCCAAGTCTGACGGCACAGGCGTGGGTGATAACGTTGTTAACCAGTTGCTTTCCAAGATGGATGGAGTGGATCAATTGAATAACATATTGATCATTGGTATGACCAACAGATTGGACTTGATCGATAATGCCTTGCTCAGACCCGGTCGTTTTGAGATCCAGATCGAGATTGCATTGCCTGACGAGAAGGGTAGATATGATATTTTGCATATCCACACGGCTAAAATGCGCGAGAATAAATTGCTTGCTAAGGACGTCGACTTCCACGAGTTGGCTGTCTTGACCAAGAACTTCACCGGTGCCGAGTTGGAGGGATTGTGCAACTCTGCCAAGTCTTTTGCGATTTCCAGACACACGAAGAAGGGATCTGTTGCTCTGATTGACCTTGCGTCCATCAACCTGATGACAGTCGGGAAGAACGACTTCTTGCAGGCGCTTAAAGAAGTGAAGCCTGCTTTTGGTACGGACGAGGAGGACATTCGTCTGCAGGCTCCTTATGGAATTATCCAGTACAACCAAAGCATCAATCACATTTTCACGAGGGGCCAGTCATTCGTGGATGAGATTAAGGACAGTGAGACTGAGAACTTGATCAGCATTATGTTGCACGGGCCACCGGGTGTTGGTAAGACCGCCATAGCTACCACGTTGGCTTTGAACTCAGGCTTTCCGTTTATCAAGATGTTATCTGCTGAAGGTATGGTTGGTATGAGCGAGCCTGCAAAGATTGCGCACATCGACAATGTGTTCAGAGATGTGTACAAGTCGCCGTTGAATATCTTGGTGATTGACAAGATTGAGACTTTGATCAATTACGTGCCGATTGGCCCACGTTTCTCGAATGAGATTTTACAATTGTTACTCGTTTACTTGACCAAGAAGCCACCCAAGAACAGGAAGTTGTTGATTCTCGCCACAACCTCACAATACTCTGTCTTGAAACACATGAACTTGATGGACTGCTTCACCAACCTGATTGCGATTCCGTCGATCAAGACCGCTGAAGAGGTTGGCAATGTGTTGACTAAGTTGGGTTATAAGAATCAGGAACACGACAGACGCCTTATCATAGATCAATTACTGGGATTCAACCTTGATATCGGAATTAAGAGATTGTTACAGGTGTTGATGAACAGTAAATATTTAAAATCGGACGCACAGGGGGTGGTAGATAACATTATTGAAAGTCAAAGTGTTTAGAATATTAGAAAAGAAACAACATTGGTAATGGATCTATGCAGTTGCCAAGTGATAAGGAGTGTGCTAGACAGTGGAAATGTTGAGTCCAATAAATGATCATAGCGCGATATACTCAATTAGGAAGATAGGGGCCATGCAGACCAATTCACCAAAATCCGATGCAGACGCGGACCAAAAAGAAGTAAAAAATAGTGTAGAAGTGATCTATTGGTCCGCGAGTGTTATTGGGAATATGACATTGGTTACTGGGAGGAGGTATGTTTCATGGGTTACTGTATTTTTCCTTTGAGATCGTATTTGCGTGTAAATCGCGAAATAATTGCGTTGAAGGCATCAAAAGATCTTGCATCGGGGGATACGGAGTATATGTTGGATGATCTCAGTGTGTATATTTAGTACATACATGTATTTAAATAATTACAGGGTTAACATATATCGCGTCTTTTAAATCATTCCGAAATACTTAAGCAAGAGTCCATATACCATTCTGTGTCTCTGGAAGAAATGTAGCCTCACGAAAAAGTACAAGCACAGCTTTCTGTGCTCCCGCGATAAAGTTCTATTACCACCTACTTCAACAGACCATCCTAATGCCCTTTATCCCTTTGTCAAATTTGGCTGCAAAATAAGTGATTTGTACGATGGCAAGGACGAAATAGGAAAACTGCCACATGTAAGCGACATATTAGTGTGTCTCGCTTAGTCAAGCGAAATATCACCAACATGCAGTACCTTCAATCCTTCCAATACCGATGGTACAGGTGCATGACTTCCCATGCATATCCCTTATTGTCAGGGCGGTAATTATAAATGCTGGAATTTACCTAAATTTTAAACACTGAATCCTTTGTGAAGTCTACAGTACCTGTATTTGAACAGGATAAAAAGAAGTGCTCTTACAGCTATTAAGAACTTGAAGTCAGCTTCTCGAGTATTAAGCACTGGTTATTTTAAAAGATCAATAAGACCGTTTTATAATGTCATCACCTCCCGAAACTCATAGTCTCAATTGTCAATTCTTTGATCATGATAGACAAAACCTATATGGTGTTCAACTCAGCATGACAGAGTACTTTCGGTTTCCCGAATCAAATATCAGTGAGTGTCCATCCCTGGAGATTGACAGTCCACATGGAGCATACACAGCTGCAACTGCAGCCAGTGAAGAATCGTATTCCAAAAAAAAGCACAATTTGCAGTCGGTGACTACTTTACTTTCGCCGTTTAACCATGAAGGTGCCTTCTTGAACCCCCGCCTCATCGAAAAACCCAAAATAAAGGAAACTGACGGCCCTTGTGAACAAATCCAGTCGTCAGTGTCCAATGAGATTAATGAAGCCCTCGAGTGTGCAAACTTTGATGACTTTGATGCCAGTCTCACGAAAACTCTTGATCTTCAAGTTGAAGCCCAAAACGAATGTGCTTCCTTTTTCTGCGAGCTGGATGCTGTCAAAAATTGCGTAGGGCTTGGAATCAGTGCCCCTGACAATCAGGATCTTTTCCCAAACCACTTTTCGCAACTTGATCGAGCGGCGCATTTTCCAGTACGCAAGAGAAGGTTTGCCTTTTCAAGTGGAGATAATGAAGCAGAGAAGGTCTGTTTCACGAATGAAAACGGAGAAGCGTTCAAGATGGACATCAGTTCAGAGGCTGCAAGCCCTACAGAAGAGACGTTTGAATATGGAATCAGTGATGTTCTTGACCTACCAGCATTCGAAGAGCACATTCCACACAGCAACGATAATAAAGACTATGCGAACTTCGACTTTAGTTTCCCGCAGATCGCAATACCTGCGACTGCAGAAAGTTATGACTTAACCCCACGACCCCCCATGGGCCACCGGAGAACAAAAACGCTCATCCCGTACTTTCCCTTCACACGCGGCATCTTGAGTAAGGGGAATGTGTGGTTAAGCCGCGTGCTCAAGAAAAAGAAGTTCCTTGTGAAGATCAAGTTCTTCACGTTGCGTTCACGTCGCGAAATGGCCACAAAGGCACGAGAGGTACAAGAACATGAGGACTATATGAGGGCACGGCTATTCCCGCCACCGTTTACACCCGAGTTCTATGCACTCAAGCACACCAAGTTTTTACCAATAGCCGAGTTAAAACTCAAATATCCCCCTTCGACACCGGATCGCGTGGAATCGACCGCATTGCTGACGGCGCCGACGCTTTATGGAACATGCCGCATAGTTCCCTTAACGAGCAAATTTCACACAGAGCATACCGAGTTCAGCGAACGTGAGTTCAACGATCTGCGGAATGACAGGTACTACTCGCGGTTGAATATTTATGAGCTACTGAAAATATTGGGATTTGAAGCGTACCAAATTCAGTTGACAAAAGAGGTTGAATTGGGGGTGTTGGAGATCTTTAAGAACTATTGCAACTTCAACTTGGGGTACCAAACCTGGATCCGCGATACCTCAAAGGAAGAACGTGTTGCTTTGGTGAAGAAGCTCTATTCATACACCAAGGTATTCTATCCCGAGATTGACCAGTTTAAGTTGGAGGTCATTATCCGCAGAGGGAGTTATAGCTTGATGCAGAGTAGGTTGCGCCGGGAACGGCGAATTTCATCTGGGTGAGACCCGAGCGGATGTCCGGTCTATCAACGAGCTCCATACTGTCTATAATGTATTAATCGCTTCAAAAGTTGTAGGAAGGGTGAGCTTGAGTGGTTAGATAACGAACTGTCTGATAATTCAACTAGGAAGACCACTAGTGATGAAGTTCAATCTCGGAAGATAAAGTTCTCTTGTACTTCTGGAGATGAAAACTATCATAAGCTAATGCATGAGTTGCATAGTGTTCATTCATTATACACCATTATATGGGACTTTTAAGTCCATGGTGCCCTACGTTAATCTAATCCCCTACTACGCAGCTCTTCTCCTCGTATGCAAATCCCATTATTCTGCCGGAGAATGCATGATCTGAGTTACGAACTTCCCCAGGTACCTTGTGATACATGCCACAGTGAGAACATCGTTCCTGATCGACGTTGTCATCAAGTGGTTCAAGATGACATGGTTAGGGATGGAGAGATGATATGCCTCCTTGTTGCTTGCGTAGTAGGAAGAGTCAGCACGTCTGAGCGGGGGTCTTTTATTCGTAGCACCGTCGGTAAACGCCGCGTTGGGAGGTTTCAAGTCCGAGTGGTGTTGCGGAAATTGGTGTGGAATATTTGCAAGTTGGCTTTGAGGCACGGAATTGGACGAATTTTGCGAGATCTTGTTGAGCAATACATTGTTCAAATGTGCGGGTAACTGCGGTGGCTCGGGCAACTCGTAGTCAGCACCCTTTTGCTTAAAGTAGTCATAGTTGACAAACATCTCGGGGATCTCATTAGAATAGGTGAGGTTTTCTTCTGGATAGTGGTTGCGCTGGAACGAGGATGAGGTCGAGGCATTATACGGCACGTATTTGTTGGAAGTATACGAGTTTGAATGTGAAATGTGCTGGGGAGGATCCAAGTGTGACACTGAAGGAATCCTAGAGCTTCTCGGTACTTCTTCCTCATGTATACCGGAATCTGTTTCCATGTGTTCGACGTGCTCGAACTCGGAGGCCTCTTTCGACAACTTTTGCAAGAGATGGTTTGATTTGTCATTGATTCTGTCGACTTCGTACTTGCCGGCACTAATAGAGGGATTGCCTTGGAGTGCGCGGTGGTAGTCAGGAGAGATGATATTTGCATCATAGTCAGTCAGGGCGTTCAAGTGGTTCGGTTGGTTGGCTGAATGATTGAACAAATGCGTATCATCCATGACCTCAAACCAGTTGAATAAGATGCCCTCCTGGTCTGTGGCTGTAGGCAACTGGTCGCTGACACGGTACTCATTGTTGATTATGTAAAGGAGTTTGTGCACACCTCGAGGGAGCAGCAAAGTGGTGATGAACTCGTCTGGGTGAGTTGGCGATGCGACCAATTTGATGACATCACGCCAGTTTGAAAACGACCCGATGATGGAGATTTTGTGGATGGGCTCCTTGTTCAGGTTGACCCACTTGATTTCCACGGGGATGGAGTCCGGGGCAAAAATGTTTTGTTGCGGGGCACGCGTTGTTTCAAAGAGTGGTGTATTGGAAGCCAGTTGTATCTCTGGAACAATCAGCGCGAGTTTATTAGCCGCGGGGTTTTGTTGCAGAGCATCGACCATTTCGACGTCATCAGAGAGAAAGTTGCGCGTAATTTCAGTGGCTTCAGTTTCTATAAGGCCCTGGTTCAATTCGTTGAACTCATCTTCGATAAGGTCGTTAGAGAACTGCTGTCCATAACCTGGGTAATAAGGCTGGCCTTGCTGACCAGAAGCAGAGGGGGTATCCAGTACTTTCCTGATGTTAGTGGTGGCGTCGTTTTTGACCTGGTGAAGAATCAAGTCGCTGAATTCCTCGTCCAACTTCTTTTCTGCCGGTAGCAGGGGCAAATGGTTCTGGTTGCGCTGCCCTGCAGTGGACTTCCTTGTGGAACCAGAGTTGACGTTGACCGAAGACGTGTTGTTGCCCATGGAGAAGAGATCTGATTGTTAATTTAAGCGGAAAAGAATTTGGCTGAATATGGCAATAGGGTGAAAAGGTCGATTAAAGAGAATGAAAGGAAAGGTTGTTAAGTTGCAGGGAGAGAATTTAGAGGGTACGTGAAGAGTAAATGGAGAGTATACAGAGAGTAGAGAAGTATGTGGATGTATGTGTATGTGGAAAATTTGGTAGTTGACTGAGATTTGATTCAGCCTCAATGCGGAATTTATCTCAGCCCGTAATATTAAGTGGAACATTCCAATTGGATGTGCTAAAAGCTATGAAACGTGGGGCATTGAGGAATTTTTAAATAGCAGCCTGTTGGTACCCTGGGTTGCTTTTTCCTCCTTGTTAGTATGGACAAGCAATAGAGCACTGAGTTAGTTAGTTTGCGATGGATGCTCAGCGGCAAAACTGTAGGATGGTAATGGAGATGATGGGTGAGGAATTCGAGGTGGTGATGGAAACGCTTGGGAGAGTTGAGCGAGGATGTGTGTAGATAAGCTAAATGGGCCTCTTTGCTCAATATCGATAAGGAGTGGGGTGAAAGTGGGGCGCCGGCGCATTGGTAGTGCACATCTCCGAGATTGTTTCACACGTACTTGATAGTGAGGGGAATGTGCTTTGTCAGCTGTTACAAATATTAGACATTAGCTTTCAGTTATAAATATTAGCTTGGCTGTTGCAATCATCAGGTGCTTTATAAGTAGCTGCTACATAATTCAGGTGTCTTATGAGACTAGCTATTACAATGTTCAAGTGCTTCGGTTATATGAGTAACCTAAACATTTTCTCTATTTTAGTGTGAGTGCTTTATGAGCAAGTCTGCTTTTAATGAGCAAGCCTCTCAGTTTGCTATGCATGCTTGATCAGCTATTACAAATTTATGCTTCATATTCTGCATTGCTTGATCAGCTATTACAAATATATGCTTCATATTCTGCAGAGGAAGGCATTGTTTGTAGAGGGGGTTTTAATTTGATACTAACATGGGATACCTATGCTCATGTAAGTAGATAATTTTCCTCCTGTATAGTAACACATGCGTAAAAAAAATGCTTTGCATCAGCATTACAAATAAAGATCGTAATCTATTACATATAATGATTTATAAGCTATTATAAATATGCTATATTTTCTTACTCAGCACTTAGTCAGCAGATCACTTCTGCATGCGGGAGTTTCGGTTTGTAAACTTTACACCAAACTATTGTAAAACAGACCCCGATTGTGCATCGAACGATCGAACAACAGCGCCGTGCCTGACAAAGTTGCACAACAGTATTCTCAGTCAAACAATACAGAATGTCCTGGACGGGTATCAAAAAGGCCATCAACCGCGCAGGTACGCAGGTGATGGTTAAAACAGGCCAGATCGAACAGTCGCACGACCCTGAGTATGAGCACGAAGAGCGTCGGTTCAGGTACATGGAAAAGACACTGCTCAAGTTGCACAAAGAGTTACGGAGTTATCTCGAGTCTTTGCGCATTTTGGCCAATGCACAGGAAAACATTGGAGAAGCACTCGGGTGTTTCTATGGGCCAATTGCAGTACCGGCCGAAGCAGGAGCCGAGGTCAAGTACGGTGCTTTGGCGCACAAGTACTCCGCGGCAATGAAGCATTTGAATGAGCAAACGCTCAAAGAATTGGAAGCTCCATATACGCAAACCGTTCTCAACCCCGTGGCCAAGTTCAACTCGTACTTTGTAGAGGTAAACGATGCTATCAAAAAGAGACACAACAAGCAGCTCGATTATGACGCGATGAAGCTGAAGGTGAAGAAGCTTGTGGAACATCCACACAGCAACAACACGCTGACTGTGGGGTCCGCGGACTACGAGGCCAAGTTAGAGGAGCTGAGGCGGCAGTTGGGCGAGGCGGAGACACAATACACGGCTTTGAATACGCAATTGAAGCGGGACTTGCCCAAATTGGTGAATTTGAGGACGCCTTTCCTTGACCCGCTGTTTGAGCTGTTTGTGAAAATACAGATGAGGTTTTTCAATGAAAATTATGAGCATTTGAGCCTGCTCCAGGAGGGGTTGGATGCGCGGACGCGTGAGGATTACATGAATGGGCGTTTGGAGGTGCGCATAGATGGGATTTTGGAAAAAATGCGTGGGTTAGACATCGTGGGTAGTTGACTGGGTAGTTAGGAAGTCGAGTGTTTTATGTATGACTGGGTAGCTAGACTAGAGTTATAACTAATGAAAATGGCTATTAGAAGGTGATACAGGAATTATTAGAGAGTGACTACTAAAGGGTGATATAGGGATGATTGAAGAGAGGAGGCTGTGAGAGTAGTGAACTGAAGGTGAGAGTATACAAGCTGAAAAATGCATATGCTAACTTAAGAGGCAAGAAACACTTGTACATTCCTTTACGACTAATAGTTGGAAGTTACCCCTAGGCACCTTCGTTTATGGGCCGACCTTCATTTACACATATGGTCACCTACGGGTGGCTGGTTACGAACTGGTGAATTGAAAATTGTATACGAGATTCCAGCCACTAGTACCTAAAAGTTCTGGTGCTATACTAGGATGCTCTAACCGGAGTTGACGTTTACATTTGGGTTGTTTCCTTCAAAGCGCAATGGTTTTGAGCGAAGATTTGGCTGCGAAAATCAAGTACGTACTGGCATGGCTATTGTTGGACAGTAGCCAATTATACCTAGATCAAATTGATTGAAAGTAGGAGCAACAATATAACTAAAGAAACGGCAGAAATTAGTACTAGCAGATAATGGAATGTTCACACAGTGGTAAGTTCTTTTATACAATTGGGTTTTCAGGCATACCTTAATCAAGTAAATGTGTTTGGACCTAGAATCAAGAGAAGATGCGACTGTCGTTGTGAATCAATTGGATGAAAAATACAAAGATGCAATTGGACTCAAGAGAGACCATAAAGTAGTTCTACAAGATAATTTGGCTACTGCTATTATTCTTATAGTGCTGTTACTACAATATTTGTTCTGTAGTAATTGATCCTTACTACTACTCTGTGGTATTTAATCCTCACTGTTACCCTGTGAGAATTACTACTTTCAACTAACCCCTGTAGTACTTACCAGATATTTGCTCACAAATTCCTATTTAAACTACACCAGGAGACAGTGTAAGTATCACACAGTCAGATAGAGGATCAGCTGTTGTGATTGAGACCTTATATGTAGTAGAACATGCCAAGTATGCATTGGTGGATAAACCTGGCAGCAATGGGAGACATTCAATTTGACTTAAAACTATGAAACGAGCTGAAAACAGATTCCTGATTAGAGATACACGTAAACATAAACACACTGTGTTTGAATAACGACTATGAATACAGAGCAGCAAGTACTCTATCGGAAATATAGCAGAATCAGAGGCATATTGATTACTTACTGACTGAGCAGAGTAGATTGAATGAGCAGAGTAACTGACTGAGTAGAATAGATTGAATGAGATTACGAGTAGACTGACTTAAACTGAGACTTCAACTTAAAAATTGCTAGAATTCATGCACCCAAATATACTCAGTCATATAGAACTTCCACTTGATTGTTCGAACTATATTTCATAACACTCAAGTTCGAATATTATAACTAAAATATAACATTTTGTAATTCTTGGGGCTTTGGTAAATGTACAATACTTCAGTTAATAATAATGAACCACTCCACTTAAATGTAATAGGCTACTTTGATAAATACATAGTAGGCTCCATCAACAGATACATATTACAACTCCAATTCGCAAGTCTTTATTCGTCTGTTCATTCGTAAAAATCCATATCCCTCTGTTCAATATCCTCGTCTGTTCGAAAATAAATTGATACATGTTCAAAAAAGTCAAAGGCGACGAGGTCCTCGACGACGCCTTCTGGATCGCATATGGAGAGCTGTTCGACAAGTACAAACAGGAGGCAGGTGACAAAAACCGTCCGCACAACCCCAAAAAGTACACGCACTCGCTGGCGAGCATAGCGCAGATTTCACGGTGGCTCGAGACCAACAAGCACCCGCCCGTGAGTGTCTACATGTTGAATGCAGCACTTAAGCTGCCATATTCCAACGGTGATACAGCTGCAGCGTATCTCTTGGTGCGTTTTTTCCAGCAGAGTGGTGGGGGAGCGTTCCTCACCAATAGTCGAATCACCAAGAGCGGACAACGAATCGGGTTTGCGGGAGCCGAAAACTGGGAAAACGTCATGTGTTACATGGACCTGCTTCTATTTGCGATGTTTGCGAACCTCGAGCTGTTTGAGCCGATGTTGTTTGTGAGCAATCACCCACACAAGGTGGTGAACCAGCTCTCGTGTCTCTTACGAGTGTATGTCAACTTGTTGCGGTCGGGCAACTTGATCACCACGGACTTGACGATCCGCATTTGCGAGTTGCTCCAGCGGTTGGGTTGGGATGAGGCCATGTCACGTAAGCAGCAGGATCTGGCTGCGTTGTTTGAGTTTCTTACAGAGGTGTTGCGCATGCCGTTGCTCACGTTCAAGGTGGACATTAAGCACGGGGGGAAATTCAGCAAGGATGATGACCAGAAGTACCTGCAGGAGCGTATGTTGTTTGTGAGCATTCCTGACGAGGGGGAGATGGACATCATTGAGGAGGAAAAGGGGAGAGTTATCCAGGAGAAGGAGGGAGTGGATAAGAATCAAAAAGTAGATGGAATAGAGAAGGAGGAGAAGCATGAAGGTGGACATGAAAAAGAAGAGAAGTATGGAGATGGAAATGAAAAAGAGAAGCATGAAGGTGGACATGAGAGACATGTCCCTCAACATTACAACGAACTTCAAAAAGATCCAAATGGACAAAACTCTCCAACACCCCTACCAAAAAGCTCCGACGACATTCTTCTTGAGGAGTGCCTTGAACATTACTTCAGCAACTCAATCAGTGTGCGTAGGGAGCTCGAACGTCGTGCCACTTTGGAGTCTCTTCGTCAGCCCCTGTTCACCAAAACATCGGACGAAAAGATGGACGCAAAGCATGAACCCACCTCCGAGGTATTCGAGAACATAGAGCAGTCCGGCATAGAGAGAATACACCCGCCATTGCATTATAGCAACACCCGATCAAGTGACTTCAAGTCCAACACCTTTGTGACCACTCGCACGAGGTCGTCCACGCTCTCGTTGTGGTCGCAAAACACATCCTCGGCATCCGAAAAGCGCGAGGTCAACCTCCCCGCCTGGATGTTTCTCCGTCTCTTGCCCTTCTACACCGACGACGCGCTGCATGAAAAGGCACGCACCACTAAGGAATTTGCCAACAGGCGCCCGATACTCCCCCTTTGTCTCAAGCGCTACTCGTTTGACGCAGGTCTTGCGAGCCGCTCGCAGAGGCGCATCATCATCCCGCCGGTGATTACGCTCCCCGATTTTGTCGCCGACGACGACGATGAAAATACCTCGGGCGGGTACAAGTTGATTCTAGAAAGTGCAGTGTGCCACCGTGGCACCCAGATATCTAGTGGCCACTTTGTGCTGTTGGTGCGTAAGAGCACAGACAACATCAACGAGGACCAGGCGTACAACGCCAAGTGGTACTTGTACGACGATATGCATCGCAAGGAAAGATGTACTGAGCTCACCTTCAGGGAGGCCTTCGACAAGGAATGGCCATATATGTTGTTTTACCGCTTGGTGGAAAACGACGAGGAGTCTGCGGTGATTCCACCTGCTGGCCTGCGCATGAAGTACTGGCTGGAGAACACCGTTCTCAGCCCGATCGTGTCGCATGAGGGTGAGGAAGACTTTGGGCCGGGGGACGCCCGGTACGTAGACATCCGCAACAAGTACTTCTGGTATGTGACTGACAAGGACAAGAACTACCGCAAGGAGGTGCCTGTTGAGGGCGCGGCCGCACCCAAGGTGCGCCGAAACAGCCAGTGGTCGAAGAAGTCGGAGCATGACCTCGAGCTCCAGAAGGTTCCGAGTGTGCACTCGGAGGGTTCGCTCAAGAAGATGGCCAAGACCTTGTTGGGGCTGCCGCGGCTTGAGCCGCGCGACCACGGGACTGTGGACCGTGCGATAGAGCGCTTGAGTTTAGACGAGCCGGATGCTGGACACCGGCGGAGGAGCAAGCGGAGGAGTGCCTACAAGCGAGATAAGTGTGTGATTATGTAGGCTCTCGTGCCTTGAATCATGATATACAGTTAGATGAACCACTGAGAAGGGAAGCGTAGAGCAGGAGAGGCTGTTGGTGCGCTGTTGGAGATTTTAAGTTGGGTGGAATGATGGAGGTGGCACATTAAATAATGAGTGTATGGGGAGGACTATTGCTTCTAGCAAGCAATATTGTTATTGAGTCAACGTCTCTAAATTAGATTTATATTTCGGTGTCTTCCGACCAGTCTTTCTGTTTCTTTTCTGGAGCAGCTCTGATTGTAGGCATACTCGAAGTCGTAATGATTTCCTTTGTAGTATATGGTTGTTGTGTTCAGCACTTTATTTTCGTTGATCTTTCGTATTAATCAGTTCAAGTACTGTCTTTGACTTAGTGGTAATATTTGTATTAAGCAGTTTATTCAAGTGCTCACTTTGATTTGTTTAATGCCGATTGAGAACTGGTGCAATTGACAATTCGTTGCACTAGACGAGATTATAGTTTTGTCAAATACAGATGAAATCGCATAGAACACGCCATAAACGAACTGAACGAGTGAACAAAATGAACGAGCGAAGCGAGTGAAGAGTTACCAATTTAAATCCTTTGCTTGATTCCTCTCTGGTTATCTCTGTGTTTTATATTATAGAGAACTGAATGATTGACAAAAGCAGACTCATATTCAGTAACACTCAAAGCATTCGTGGCTTTCGATGAGTCAAGATAAAGAGCGTGTGTATGTATGGTTTGTTCCTGATTTATAGATATACCTTCACTTGCTGCAATTGTGCATGACATCGATGGATCTATAAATCCTACCTCTATTAACTTTTTTGCAGCCATTTTATAACTGTCAAAATGTGAGAAAGATCGTCGACATTTTTCTTGATTAAATTCTAGAGAGAAGATATGACCCAATTGTATGCTTTAAGCGAAACAAATATTCCCTTACGTACTGATGAATTTATTCTCGATGATTTTTATCAAATATTGGAGAAAAACCCACTTTTTTATTGAACTTTTTGCAATCCACTTTGATTTAATCATTATGGAAATAACAGTACTAGGCAAACGCATAATTTGTCTCTATTCATTCCACCTGCAGCCATCTCTCATATTACGTCCGTATTTAAGGCTTCATGGTCTTTTGAAGATATTTGTTGTAATCCTTAATTTCACGTAGGGTGTAAGGTACTGGAAGTACAAGGACTGCATATAAGCTTATTCTACACCCTCTACTAACAGTCGCTGGTTCAATGGCCCGATAAGGTCAGGCATGACCTGTGAGATAGCCCACGTGTCTGTCCAGCTATAAATATGTCTTAGATATCCTATCTGAATGAAGAAGTAACACACAAGCTATTCTCTGACCTAAAGGGTAGAATCCCTAACACAGGGAACATCTTTATGTCTTAAAACGATATCCTATATTGAAAGGATAAGAAATATATTCTTCACAGTTGTTAAAGGCTCTTTAAACCTAGGTCAACCTATTAAATTGTGTTTTTAGGAAAAGTCGGTTTCTAACAAACGAACATTCAATGATCCGCAAATTTTAAGTCTCGATTTTCCGTTAACTCGTTAGTTTCTTGCAAAAAGTTCAAATTTGCGAGCTTTAGAAGATTAGGTTGGTGCTCAAAAGAGGAGCCTGTTCACAAGCTGATAAATTTGCAACCAAGACAAAGTCCTCAAAGTTGATATAAATACATTGTTTGTGTAACTTCACAGAGTTTAAGTACTAATATAGAAAGTTCTATTTCCTTTGAAATTTTGATCAATCCCTTTGACCTACTTAAACGTCTTCAATAACTGCATCTAACGACTGTACTTAGATAAGTATACTGAGAGATACGAGTAGGGTAATGATATGATTAAACAGATTGAAGTGAGTGAGGTGGGGTTTTGATCTCTTCAATTGATACGACACTAACATGTGGGTACAATGAGGTAGATTTCCAATATATTACAAAAAAGCATCACATAAAATTTCTGGGTGATGGAGGGGAATTCATAAGATCACGCTGGAAATTGACCAAATTCCAACAACATGAATTCACTTATTACATGATTTAGGGAGTTGTATGAAAGTGCAACTCATATTCTGTCATGGGTGTTATCAGTGAAAGAAATTTAACTTATGATCGGGTTCAAATCGGTCCAAGGGCTATGCACGCTGCAAGGCACCTTGATTTCCCTGAAGCACAACTCCAATGGGCCCTGATTACGTGCACCCCTAAAAAAATAAGTACCCCTTTCATACTGCGCGCTGACCGTAGTGATCGCTCTCTAGACGAAAACCATGGCTGGTCACCGCCTATGAAGGTGAGAGACCATAAGGACCCTCGATTAGGGGAAGCGCCATATGCCACTACTCCCGCTGCCGCTCAACTTGCAGCAAGACACACAAGCTTTGTGTGGTATGACTGAAAATATCACAGCAATGTAAACATTGCCAAGACAATGCTTACATTTCCCCTCCATACCTAGTGTCTCCATGAATAAAGCTTCGGAGTACAGCTTAATTGTATCGTAAAGCAGTTACTATGAATCTTTGTAGGAACAGAATGTTAATATGAGGGAATACGTACTTTTTCGACTAAAGTCGTACAGATATGTAGTCAGCGGCACATGTATCAGGTATCACATATGTTCTCTAAGAGAGCGACTTCAGTTTGAAAGTAGGATTGATAGAAGAGTAGTTTGTGGAAATAAGTTTTTAGGGGCAGTTGGCTGTATTTATAGGCGCTGGAAAAACTAACGAAATTGGCTGCAAAAAAAATCCCAAAAAGGAAGTACTAGCTTTTAGTAGATTTAGCAACGCGGAAAATGAATGGAGGCGAAGATTGAAAGAAGGATGTCGTGGATCATAAACCAAACATAAATGGAGTAAAATATGGTTAAAGTGACTGAGTGAACAAAGAGTATGATATTTTAAGTGATTTAATTTAAGACGCTTCAAATCAATGCATTTTCCCCATTTTCTAGGTCAAATGAATAGTTTACTTAGTTTCCCTTATCTCTTTGTCCCCGGTATAAGTGTTATACTTGACTAGGAAACAAAAGCAAAAGATGTATCGCGAATGAAAATGCTTAGTGACCACTATATTGATTAAACCTGTTAACTAAAAAATATAGACCATAATCAGCTGTTTACTATATTCTATAGATATCCCTACTTATCCTATATCTATCTTTACTTATCCTATAACTACCTTTACTTATCCTATATCTACTTCATCTCATCCTATTTCTATCTTTATTCTATTACCTAGCCCTCAACAATTATCTCAAATATTGTCTCTCCACACTGTCGCTTTCTCTTTCTTCCAATAACTCTTATCATTGGAACTCTTTTCCAATCCCTACTCCATAAAATACAACTCACCCAGCCCATCGCCTACCGCAACACGTGAAACCTCGCGCGGGTGGAAACTTATACAGCTCAAAATACGCGAGCACACCTTTATTCTTGTCACCATGCGCCCAGACTTCCAGTCCCAAAACAATGCCAGCCCCGAAGCATCGCCACTGCACAAGATCTTTCCGTCCGGAGAAAATGCAACCTGGATACCGTATCCAGACACGTTGACACCACGGAAGACCTTCTTGCGACTATACCGGTACTTGCCGTCACCCTGTATCACTTGTATGGTGTTGTCCATGGACAGAAGAGCAACATGCGACCCCAGAGGATGAACTGCCGCTGCAGGCATCGAGTGCTGTGTGGGCTCAGACACACACTTGATGGGAATATTAATTTGGTAATCCCAGATACGGATAGACTTGTCTGCAGCCGTCAGCACAAAACGCTCACCAAGCAGTGTGAGCGAGTTGATGGATCCAAGGTGATGATTGTACACCTGAATGGGTTCGTCTTCCTTGCTTTCCAACAGGTAGTGTGCAATGTCATGGTTAGAAAGTCCCACAAGAAATTCCTCATCGTTTGGGTGGAACAAGAGACATGTGGGAATAGCAGCTACACTATATGATTTCACAAGTTTTCCCGTAGTCTCCCACAAGTGGACTGAGTTGTCATAGTCACAGGAAAGAAAACGCAGACCATCACTATTGAACACCACGTCTTTAATAGGCTTTTCGGCGTGGAAAATGCGGAGGAGTTGATTCTTTTTCGCATCCCAGAGTTTTGCAGTGCAGTCGTTACCGCAAGTAAGCACAAGATGGCCAGTTTTGGGGAAGAAAGCAATCTTGTTGATACCCTTGGCGTGCGCCAAAGTGTGGAATCGAATTGTTTTGGGCACAAAACACTCTTTAGGCGCAGCAGGAATTGCGGAATGCGTATATGGTCTATTAAGGTAGTCCACCTCCGCTGTTCCGACAAATTCGGAGTAGATTGGAAGAGGTTCCGGTGTGTGTGGGATGCGATCAGAGTGGTTGGATTCTTGGCCTGAATCTTGGTCAGATTCATGATGAGAGACCGGAGGTGCATCAATCTCATCTCTTTCTCTCTGTTTTCGCCTTCTTTTCAACTCTTTTGCTCTCTTCTTGAAGTCACCTGCAGGTCCTCTAGTTGCAAACTCTCCGGCGTCGCAGAATACACGCTTGATTGTACCACCTGGGGTTGTTTTTGAGTCACAGTTAGAGAGATATTGAGTATTATAGGGTTTGTGGACCTCCACGAGGCTATTTTGGGCCATCACATTCATCCTGTTCTCAGTGTTACTATTGTCGATCTTCTCCTCATGGCTCTTTCTTTTCTCGAGGGTATCATTTATTTCCCCACTCTTAATGTCTATGTGACTCCCTCCACTCCTTACATTTCCCCTTTCGTCCACACTCTCACTTGCCTCACTCTCACTCTCATATCCAAGAAAGTCCATAATTTTTATTTTTCAACCATGAAGAGAAAGGTAGACGAAGACTCGGACATCGACGTCAGTGACACAGATTCTGAAAACGAACAGATCGAAGCCGGCGAGGAGATCGTCAACGTGGACTTTGACTTCTTCGACCTCAACCCAGAGGTCGATTTCCACGCAACAAAGACCTTCCTTACGCAGCTCTTCGGCGATGATGCCCAAGAGATGGACATCTCGGGCTTGGCCGACCTTATCCTTGCGAAAAACTCGGTGGGAACCACAATCAAAACTGATGGCAAGGAAAGTGATCCGTTCGCATTGCTCAGTGTTCTCAATATGAATGAGCATGCGTCCAAGCCATGCATAAAGAAGGTGGTGCAGTACTTGCTCAAGAAGACAACTTCTAGCGCGGAACTTAACATCACGCTCAAAAAACTCTTGCTGGAGACGTCCAAGCTTCGTATGGGGCTCATAGTGTCTGAACGCATGATCAATATGCCTGTAGAGGTTGTGCCCCCGATGTACAAGATGCTTGTTGAGGAGATGGCCAAGGCCGAAGACGCGCACGAACGCTACGAGTTTGACTACTTCTTGATCATTTCCAAGGTGTACAGATTGGTTTCTGCCGAGATCGAGGACGACGAGAGCAAGAAGAAGAAGAAGAAGGTGACCGAACCACAGGTTGAGTTGGACTACTTCCACTATGAAGACACTGTTTTAGAGAAGAATGCAAAGTACCACGGCATATTCGACTACACCCACGAGAAGCAGAACACTGACCTGCGCAGGGTGTTCACTGAATATGGAATTGACCCCAAGTTGAGCGTGATTTTGTTAGACAAGGAGTCGTTAGCCAAGCTGGTGCCAGAGATGGAGGAGGCTTTCCCCCCATTTTAATGGGGGATGTGATGGAGAATAAGTAGTAGAGAGAACTTGGAGGTATGTGATTAAGATAGTAAACAATAAATAAATGTTTGAAATAGGTAGATAGATGTGTGCTCCTAAGAAAAACATAGATTTGAAACAGTATAACCCATATAGAGACCTTTCTTTCCATAGCTGGCAACTTGTCCGAGTGGTTAAGGAGAAAGATTAGAAATCTTTTGGGCTCTGCCCGCGCAGGTTCGAATCCTGCAGTTGTCGTGTTTTTTTTTACATTGATGTTGAAGGTGGTTTAAAGGTGGAGTTGATTTTGAGTTTGTGCCTGATTCCACCAAACTCCCGGTAGAATAGCTTAAGTAACTGTACTCAAGTATTTTAAGTCCACCTTTAGATGTATTACTATACAGGAGGAAAATCATCTACTTACATGAGCATAGGTATCCCATGTTAGTATCAAATTAAAACCCCCTTGTCAGGGAATCCACCCTTTAGGTGAGAGAATAGCTTGTGTGTTGCTTGTTTATTTAGAGGATAATTCTAGTTCCTTATATACATTTGGCAGCATCTGATATGTAACTTGGCAGCATCTTATATATCAGATGCTGCAAGTTACACAAAGGGATTTGGTGGCAATTTAGCCAGATTAGTCTTATATGTAGACGACAGTACCACGAGTACCTTACACCCCTCTACAAACAATGCCTTCCTCCTCCTACTCTGAACCCGATCCGCTTTCCCCGGGTCATATGCCATAGGCGTCACTCTCATGTTGCATATAGCGGTCAGCATTTCATCGTCGCTCCCCCATAAAGCTCAAGAGCTAAACGGGGTTAGACGAAATTCGGTTTAGGGATCACTAGAAGATTAATGTTATCGGTGGCTTATCGCGCCCGGCCGCAACTGTTAACTTGCATTCCGTTCCACTAAAGACATGTGAGCAAAATTGTACTTTCTGTCACGCAGTGTTCCTCATGGCCCAATGGTCAAGGCGTCTGGCTACGATTAGTAACCACTTCTGGAACCAGAAGATTCCAGGTTCGAGTCCTGGTGGGGAAGCTTCTTTTTTTTTGCCATTCTCCATGTCTGACCATACGACGACTTATCCTTGTAAATACGATAGTTTTGTGGGTACTATTTCGAGGTTTCGAAGGAGTTTCGGTGCCTTTCACACCCATTGCGGTACAAAGGTTATTAGCCCCAGATTATATGAGCAGATCTGTGATCAACAAAAAGTACAGTCGTGAAACCAAGAAACAATACCAAAATGATGCATGTAGGATATGTTCCTCAATATTC
This sequence comes from Kodamaea nitidulidarum, assembly GCA_030674215.1. Lineage (NCBI taxonomy): Eukaryota > Fungi > Ascomycota > Pichiomycetes > Serinales > Debaryomycetaceae > Kodamaea > Kodamaea nitidulidarum. The sequence goes on along the minus strand of JAJLWI010000014.1, from coordinate 148,916 downwards.
GCTGGGAGAGACTTCTTATCTCCAAAGATCACCGGGGAAATGCTGGTTTAGTCTAAATAATGGAAACAAAACTAGTTCATTTTTTTATATAGATGTATTACTATACAGGAGGAAAATTATCAATATAGTAGGATTGTTTTGACCTATAGAGAAATTAAAGACATTAAGTATAAGAGGCAACTTGTCCGAGTGGTTAAGGAGAAAGATTAGAAATCTTTTGGGCTCTGCCCGCGCAGGTTCGAATCCTGCAGTTGTCGTTTTTTTGTTGTTTTAGTAGATCAGATCGTTTTCCGGGTGGGCATCAAAGATAATCAACTATGCGATGTATTTTGTGAGTACAAGTGCATGACTAAACAAGCTTTTTGAAGTTTTCTGCTTGATGCGAACGTGTTTTTTTTAGGAGAACTAAGATACTCATGTGGCAAACGAAAAGAGCGACTAAGATGTCGGCGAAATTGTCTTGCGAAGTTATCATAGATTTTCGTCTCAATTTGCATCTTTAATCAATGCTACTCCGTTTCACATCAAACCTAAAACTTACAACGTAAAGTTCGTGCTAGTATCGTAATGATATTTTAGATTATTTACCTGCGACTATTTAGTGTACACTAACTTTTGTTTGTATTATTTTTGTTCACAACGTTCCTTGTTCATATGGATCTTTATACTCTCCTCCAGTCATACTGCCTTTTCCTGCTGTCATTTGTTCACAATATTCTCTGTGATCCGAATATCATTCTATGTCCCTTTTGTATAGTGTAAATCGATTTCTTCCGTTCCATTGGCCAGCACTCGTTAGTGTGTTGAAGGAATTCGGGCCATTTCTATTATGAAGACTTTCAATTAATGTATATACTCACCACGAACTCAAGGATGAGTACATTTTTTAGATTGTGAAACCCGAACGCGAGTTGCTTTCATGTTCATCAGGATCTTTGCTTCTGTGACTCAGGACTGATTTGATTGGATGAGTAGATATGGGGGGAACATACTGACTTGATGATTTAATCCATTTGCGGTGTGCACACTAACTTATTAGACTGAATATATTCACGATGTTCAGGAGAGCAAACACTTTGTGATATTATCAATTGACTATAGTAACAGTGAACCGGCGAGCTTAAAGCAATGGTTAATGGTAGGGGGAGTACTAGAGAAACATCTTTTTCAGCCTCATGTAGACAAAGTGATATAAACTCACTCTTTGTCAGTTCCCGAGTATCCTAATTTTCTTTCTATCCGCTGGATTATTCTATTCGAAAGCTCAAGTTGGTTCCTTTTTACGGGCGCGTAATTTTTTTGCAGCCATTTTCTGCGTCTAAAAATGTCTCAAGTGTATAAATACCGGGCATCCCCCGTATTCTTTCTTATAAACACATACTTCTTCAGAGAAAACAACAAGGAACGAAAGTGAGTATCCCGCCAGTGTCGAGCGCATTGAAAAGGCAATACACTTTACTGACACGCAATGAAACAAGCCTTGTTATGGTGTGTAATCAACAAATCGGTCAATCTTGTTGCTCGATTGCATAACACAAGGCTTTGAAGTATTGCAACAAAAAAGGAGAAACACGGTTTTCTGCGTTTCTAATTGCTGTACAGTTTGAAGTGAGACAGGGGTTTGTGGGCGAATACTGTAACGGCTCACATCATGCTTTACAGCGTTAGGTAAACGTGGGGCACACCGTCATGCTCCTCGTGTGTAAGGACCTTACATTAGTAGATGTGGAGTGCGGACGGAATTTGGGGTTGCAATGGGGACTTGCGTTGCTGCCCAATGGCGATCCATACGGTCAGTACAAAGTATGAAAGGGGTGCATGATTGGGGGTGTACATCATGCGCTGCCCTTGCATAGTGCATCAGTTTAATGCAGTGCCCTTGCATAATGCATCAGTTTTATGTACTGCCCTTGCATCTCAGTCGTATTCGGGTAGATGTAGAGAAAAGTATGATATATGGTATCAAACATCTATGCTTTCGTTTCAAAGTTATGTTTTTTGTAACTATCGTGCCAGATAAATTTCGAGTGTTCTTTTCGATTTTGTTACGTACGTCTTTCATGTATATATATGTTTGATAAGGAACTCGTAAATGAGAAGGTTTTGAAGGAGTGATTTTTGGCGGCGAAATAGAGAATAAATTCATGTAATCAACAAAACATTAAAAGAGATCGAAAAGCTTCACCTGATTAACCGATAGCAATGTCTCATACGAGTGCCAATAGTCACTTACAGAGGCTTTAAAAACACTTTCTATATCAGAACGCATTTGGTACTTTGTACGTACTCAACAGTGCTTCTTACAGTTTTGCAAGTACTTGAGTTTGGTATTCGATATAATCGAGTTTATATTGATCATGTATTTGAACGTTGAATGAATAAGCCATTCAGTCTCCCTACCTCACTTTCAGCTCGTTGTATGCCAGCTGATAGTGTTGGTACTATGAATACCATAACACAAGATTAAAAGTTTTCAAAAGCACTTGTCCAATCGTTTGACCAAGTTTATGAAGAAACTGGCTCGCTATTATCTTCGTATTTCTACATGAACTGATGCATACCAACTATTTTAAACAAAGATATATGTTTCCTATACAAAAGTTCCGTCCGAGCGACTTAAACGATGGTACACTGGTAAGGAATAATCCCGTATGGGGTGATCCTTGGGTTTTTGTTGTCCTTGTCAGCTTCCTGGGACTTGCTAGCAGTGGAGTTGGTAGTTTGAGCGGCCATATTTGATTTTTTAGTCAACAAGAGCTAGACTTCCAAGTACATATTTATATATGCGAAGTGTGGTTTTGCTTTTTGCAACCTTCGTATGAGATAATTGCAGCAAATTGCCTAATATAGAAAAACGTATGCAGCCTCGGGCGCTCGAAAAATAAGTTGATTTGAAGTTTTGGTTTCAAGATGATACCAAAGAAGGAATTTGCAATGCTATATGTGTATAGGGTTGTGCCCGTGGATTCTCAATTTCTGTGAAATACAGAACGTGCTTTCTAAGATGGGATAGGGGTTTGGAGACTTTATAGTACGCACTGATCTAGTGTATTGTCTCAGGAGTGTAAATGGTTTAAGGTAGAGTTCGCAGTTTTTGCTCTTTATCAAAGTAGAAAAACAAGATCGCAAGTCACCTACAGAAAGGTGTATAAAGGCAAGCTTAAAATATATTGCGTAAATGGGCTTGCATTATATTGCATCGTGAGTCAACCTACCTTCAAGCACATTTCTCGCGTATACCAGTATATTATGCAGACTATTATGGATATTATCCGGTGTGAAGTAGATATCACCAATTACGTAAAGACTTGAGTAGATACTATGAGCTTTGGTAAAAGTGTGACAGGCCTAATCGTTAAAATGAACCTCGACAGTATTTGAGTTAGTGTTACTGTCATGCAAGAGAGCAAGACATGGTATATAGTATAACAATTCATCATCGTCTGCGCGAATTGACGAATTTTCTCTAGGTGAATATGAACTATTCGCTGACAATTGTGCCATTCAATCCGAAGTCATTTCAGGACGACCATACTTTAGAAAACTCGACGGTGGCATATCTCAAATAAAACCTATTGAATATTTCAAGTTTACTTATGCTTTGTAGTGAAGCTCTTTGAGATCCTCCTAGCAAGGAGCGATGGCTGTAAAACCACTTTATAAACTTTTCTAATCATCCAAAGCAGCATATTCACCATCAATGACTTGTATTCTTGAGCACACAATACTCACCTATTGATAGTGTGTTTAGCTGGTACTATCTTGTAAATTCACTGTGAGTTAATATAGCCAAGGTGTCATGGAAAGCCTAGCAGGTGTCGTTGGAAAATGTTTTTATGATAAACAAGAAGAAAGGCCATACTTATCCCTAAAACACACTTATTCAGTCATCTGTTTCCGCCCCATTTACTAATAGTACTGAATTACCATAAGTTATGATTACCCAGTCATGAACAGGTAAATACAAGAAAAAGTTTGGCATACAGTTTCGAATGCCATCCATTACCTTCCAGCGTTCATTAAGTCTTCTCTGAATGTAATGCATTTCTAAGGATTGAAACTAGGCGCTGTGTCTAAATGATACTAAGGAGTTACACTATAAATTTGGTATGAGCTTAAGAAAGTCTAACTTTCAAACTGGACCGAGAGAAAAGCACTAAAATGTCTCAGTGAACTCAATCCACTTATGTTCTTTTCCATGTATTGCACTCAAATTTAAACAGTTCTCATCTTTCTGTTTGTCCGTCTTTCGCATTGAGTTTTTCAATCCAGCTATAGGGCACATGTTGATATTTGATTACCAACTTATGAAAGCGGGAAACAGGTGCATCATATGTATACAATAAATTGAAATCAGTCCTCAATATCTCTTTGTCCACAAACTGCTAGCGTGCAAGAATTAAATCTTGTATGCCATTCCGGATTGGAATGGCTGCGAAAAACTCAAGCTGCTTTTGTGGACAAGTAAATTCACAATTTTACAAAACCACAAACAACTCAATGAATTCCGCAACTAACCAAGCTAAGTCTCAGAGAAAGTGTCGTGGGCGTAAGCCCAGAGGGAGAAGAGGGGGGAAGGCTAAGCAGGTTGCCAGAGTTCAAAAGGAGGCGATTAAGGTGATTGATGAGATGAAGAAGGTTGAGGAGAAGGTTGGGGAGATTGAGGAGAAGGTTGAGGAGAAGGTTGAGGAGATTGAGGAGAAGGTTGGGGAGATTGAGAGGGTTGAGGTGACTGAGGAGAGGGTGAGGGAGCCGATCGAGAAGACCGATGAGAAGGTCGAAGAGAAGAAGGCGGGGACTGAGAAGAAGACACAAATGAAAACTGGGTTTGTGGATGAACAAAAACCCACGAAGAAAAAGTCTTGGTCAACAAGCACAGGAAGAAGCAAAAAGACAAAGACTGAACAGGCAACTGAACACGCGACTGAACCAACTGAACCAACTGAACGAGCTACCAAGTTCGAGGTTAAAGAGAAAGAGAAAGTCCCAAAAAAAAAAAAGCGGCAAAATAGGCCCCCCAAGCAGAGAAGGAGAGCTAAAAAAGCGAACACTGACAATGTTGCTGAATTAGTGGAGGGAAACACTCCCCCTTTCGCCCCAATTGAAAGCGGTTTTTCCGAGACAGTGGTTAGTGAACCTGCTCCATTGTTAAAGGATCTTCAGGAGGTTGCAGTGACTGAATCAACCGACTACTACAAGACCCTAGAATTCAACGGGAAATCTCAAGTTGGCATCACTTTGGAAACCCAATCCACTGCTGATGCTCAAGAAGTTGCTAGAAATTATGGAACGGGGATGTTCCGCAGCTCTAGTCTGCCAGCCCCAAAAACCAAAACTCACCACTTGCTTCCACAGAGCCGATTCTTGAAGCTGTCCAGCTGCTGGGACAACTTCAACCCTCGTGAATACGGACTTCTTCCTTTTGTGGCCAAGGAGAGATATGCAGGATCAAAAATTTTTGCAGCCATTTCAGATTGTGAATTTGCAAAGATCGAGCCTGATTTGGAAGTGCTTGAATTGGAAAAGCCTACGGCAGACACGACTTCAATCTTTATTGCTTTAGATGATATTGAAGTTGAAATTGATGGTGATATCACAACCGAAAAGTTGCTTTCTGCTGAGATTGATTCTGCTGAAGAGCACTCGAAAAAGCTCGACTCTACTAACATCCAAAAGACCACACTTGAAGCCCTCTTTGAACTGGAGAAGGCTGATACTACGAGAATTGTTTGCAAAAACTTGGAAGCAACTCTTATTGAAGACCAAACCAAGGAAGAAGCTTTGGTCGATCACGGAATCAACGGCTCAACAGACTCTGAACTCACTGAGTTCGATAGAGAGTTGGCCGAAGAATTTGAGTTCCTTGAACAGGAGAATTTGGAAGATTTGAAATCTGCCAAAACTCCCACAACCACATCTTCTAGGTACTCGCTCACTCGGCTTGTTGACGCTGTCGTTTGTGTTTCACCCGTTGATACGGTTGTCGCTGATACTGTTGTTTGTGCGGCTCCCACTGATTCAGTGGTTTATATTTCGCCCGAACGAAACTATAATGAGACACCCACAGTTAAGCCCACGGTTAAGACCCGCTTAACCAAACACGAAAGCAAGATGGCCAAAAGGCACAAAACAAAGCCAAAAGCTAAAGTTTACCCTTCAACTAGTGAGGCAAAAATGGTATTGCAGTTTACTGAGTTCGTGAACAGCAAAACCATTTCTGAAGCTAAAAAGGTTGAGACTGAAAAAGAGTCAATAGAGGATATGCTCGAGAATAGTGTTGAAGAAACCCCATCGCCCACGGAATTCTTCATACCATCCCTTTCAACGACTCCACCACCCATGGAGTTCACTTTGGAAGTCGAAGACCATCCTGTCTTCGAGCAAACACTACCAGAAAGTAGTATCTACACCAACCTCACCAATCTTGGACTGTCCATACTACTGACTCTTTCGCTGCTTTGGAAACAAGAGGAATTGGCAGACACCACTAGCACTGAAAATATACAGCAGACCACTAGTGCCTACAAAGAGGAGAAGAAAGAGATTCTTGAATCAGCTACTATAGCGACTTGTCTACTTTCAAGGCCCTTTGGGAACACGGTCTGGAATAACGTTTGCAAATTTGCAGCAATTCGCATTAAACGCACGCAGAGGGGCGAGATTTGGAGGCAAATCGAGATGCCCTCATTGGGAGTGAACTAAGGGGAGTTTATACCAGAGATTGTGGATATATTGCTAATAAATAATTTGCTATATCGATGTAGATGGCTTGGGATTATGACTGGTTTACGATTGCACGTAAAAATACTTAGTTTTTGTTGAAATACGAGGAATATGTAGATCACATAATCCTTACGTAACCACTACCACCATCATGAGGCGTTATTTGGACCGCGCGGCTATTGGTATTGTGGAATGTACAATGACGAAATATTAGTGGACGATAACGGGAATGCCAAGGAATATGGGAGACGAGACGGATATAACACGGGGGCATAGCGAGAGCGGAACTCGATCCACGGAAATTATCC